>PVIC010028581.1:0-23120 GCA_004025085.1 Thryonomys swinderianus
ACCGGGGATCGAACTCAGGTCCTTACGCTTGCGAGGCAGGCGCCGGAACCACTGAGCTAACCCTCCGGCCCTTGAGAGGTTAGTTTTGTTCCTCCAGCAAGTTCTTACTTTCCCTCCTAGTCACCAAAAACAAGTGTGCTCAAAAGCATGTTTGTAGAACGTAATGACTGTATTACTCATGGGGTGCTGTGCGTAACACCTTAATTCTGTTTTTCATTCCTTTCCCCACTCCTTCCTCCCCTTCTCTCTTTCCCTTTTGCAAAAGTTCTGCCTCCCTGTTTCCTGTTATTGTCTTTTATTTGCTTTTTATTTGTGCTTTGGGTTTCTCATATAAAAGAAACCATGTAATATTTAAGCTTGTGTGTCTGATTTATTTCACTTAACATTATGGTCCCAAGATGCATCCATTTCCCCATAAATGACTCAAACTTATCTCTCTTTATGACGAAGTGAACCTCATTGTTTGTAAATAGCACATTTTCTCTATTCATTCATCTTTTATGGTCTTACAGGCTTCTTCCAAGATTTAGCCATTATGAATTGTGCTGCTGTCAGCATAGATCCGGCACAACTGTACTCTGTTGTGTGTGAAAACCGCATTTTCTTTATCCATTCATCTTTTGATATACGTATAGACGTCCTCCAAGACATAGCTGTGATGAATTGTGCTTCTGTAAACAGGAGTAGACATGGATCACCGTAAAATGATGTCTTTGACACTTTCAGGAAAACATCTAGAAGGGGAATAGCTGGGTTGAATGGAGCCATCAGGTTTGTATGAACTGTTTCTAATTAAAGACTGGTGTTTCTGCTGTGCTGTAATGTTAGTGCAGAGTCTTTGATTCACAAGAAGAATTATATTCCTTACGTTTCTTAATTTTGTCTCCCAAACTCTAGACTACTACTTGTCTATGGTGAGCTGGGAAGGACCGGACTCCCCCAGGGTGGAAATGTACTGTTTATCAAAGGAGTCCTGGCAACTCATGCTTACAGGAAGGACAAGAAACAGTATTATTTTGGTCTGAATTCTTAGCAAGCTGGGTCAGGGGGGAAAGAACACAAGTCGGTCAGGAGAGATGTCAGTATTGCTTCAAGGTGCGGCTCCTTGCAAGGACCCCTGGATGCGTTTCTATACCTAATGGTTTGTTTCGTAGGGATTTGGAATAAGGAATTGGTCACTTTAAGAGAAAAAAATGCCATAAATGTAATGTTAAATACAAATGTAGGGATTCAAAGGGCCAGAGAAATAGGCATGCTAGAGTGAATATACTACATAAGACCAGGAAACCAACCTCACCAGTCAGTTCTTTTCCATGGAAACACCCGGAGAACATTCCACTTACCAAAGCAACCTGCTTGCTAGGCAGGCGCCAGAGCCGCTGAGCTAAATGCTTGGCCCAAAGAGACCGTTTCTAGCACTCGACTAGCAGCTCTGTTAGCCTTCATGTAGCGGAGAGGCTGAGTGCTGTGCGAATACGTAGGAGCGTCCTCCAGCAGTGTGACACATTTATAGCAGCGCGACTTGCTGAGGGACCCCACAACAGCAGCTGAGTTCAGCCCAGTCCTCTAGATGCACAGTAGGCATGTCAAACCCACGTTTGTCAAATTAGGGAGCATTCCACTTACCTGGGCTGCCAAAGCAGAGACACTTCATAGGCCAGCCACATTATGACAGGCAAAATCAGTGGAGACACTTCTGAAAAAATGTGTGTGATTCTTTAAAAGTGAGGTAAGAAAACATGGCGAGATGAAAGGAAAACGTATAGTTCAGCGAAGCCTCAGGCCATGTGTTGTAATTTTAATTTGGAGGTTTTCACTGAGACATCAGTATATTAAAGAATGAAATTAAAAGGAGGACTTTAAATGACAACACCCCCCAAATGGAGTTAACAAGAGGCCAATATGTAGTGAAATAAATAAATACTTTATAGTGTATTCACCGGGATGTGTTACATTATAATGCAATTGATTAATTATCGCCATATACAACAGTGTAGATGAATCCTTCCCCCAAGAGTATTTTCTTACTCTTTTAGTGTTTTTAGGAATTATGAGTTTATTTTTTCTTTTATTCTTTGTATGGTTAATGTAGGTCTTTTTTTCCCTTTGTGGATGACTTGGCTGAAGAAATTTCCATTTTACTGATCTGAAAAAGACCTTATTCACTGTTCTGGTTCTATTTCTTTTTAATTTACCTTCATTTTCATTTCTTCTTTTATTTTTGGTGGTTTCCCTGGATATTTATTGTTGTCTTAGCTTTGATTGTTTGGGGCTTGATTTACTTTCCTTTTTTTCCTTCTTAAGGTACATCTTAGGTGATTTATTTAACTTTTCTTCTCTCTATAAACATTGACTGTTAAATTTCCCTCTAACCCTATTTTACAAATGCACTTCACAAATGCTTACATGCTGTGTTTTCATTTTTATTCTATTCAAAATACTCTTTATTCCATTTGTGACTTTCATTTTCATGTGTCTGTTTAGAAATACGTTACTCAATCTCCAAGCATTTGGGGGCTGTTCCGCACCTTCTCCTTGTTGATCTCCAGTTGGCGTCCGTGTGGCAGAAGGATACACTGAACTATGATTTCAGTTATTTTAAAGTTCCTGAAACTTTGCTTTTGGCCCTTGATAAGGTCTAGCAGGGTAAATGCTCTGTGTTTGTATCCTTTTATTTTTATTTTTTTGAGACAGGGTCTCGCTTTGTAGTTCAGGCTGGCCCTGAGCTCACTATATAGCCCAGGCAAGCTTCGAACTCAGCAATCCTCCTGCCTCTGCCTCCCGAGTGCTGGGCTTACAGGTGTGAGCCACAAGGCCTGGCACTGTGGTGCGTGGTACTGATTGCTGGTGGGCGTGAGTCACCATGTCTGGTATTGTTGTATGTGGTTACTGGGGATCGAACCAGGGACCTTGCACTTGCTAGGCAGGCACCAGAACAACTGAGCTAAATCTCTGGCCCTGTATCCTTTTATTTTGGGGTGGAATAGTCTAGAAAGATCAAATAAGTTAAATGGGTATTAGTATAATTCATGCTTTTCATTTTATTTCTGGTGTACTTGTTATACTTTAATTGCTGCTTTGTCTATTTTCACTTTTAGCTTTCTTCATGTATTTTGAAGATCTGTTGTTAGCTACATACAAATTTAGCACTATTTTCTTTTTCTTTATTCTCATTCCCCCCCCCCATTCCCCTGCCTTCCCTACAACTCCCCACTTCCTATATACATAAACTCAAGAAGAATTCTCAAAATGTATTGAGAGAATTTGATACAGACATACTGCTGGTGGCAAAATCAGATTTGGGTTTTTCAGGGAATAATCAAACCATGGAAAGCGACACATTCTAGATCTTCATTAGCAGAATCTATCTTCTTTTTAGAAGATCAAATGGAACCACTGTCAAACTTGCAAAGAAACGCTTAGGAGGAAACAGGGTCGGAGGCGGAGCAAAGCTTGCTGGCGCCCCACCGCAGCGTCTTGTTTGCAGCGGACGCGTGAGACCCAGGCGGACGGACGGACGGACGGCCGTGTCTGGAGAGCGGTCCAGCTCGCCCCCGCGTGCAGTCGGATGTGCGTCTGCGGCTGCTCTTCTTCTCTGCTACTCACGAGAACCATCCAGGGGTTAAATGCAGCACCCAGCGTGCCAGCGCCCGCGGAGCCCCGGTGTCAGTGAGGTGCGGCGGCCGGACCTGCTGCCTCGTCGTGAGCTCCGCCGTCCGCCGGGAGACAGCGCGCCCGGGGCGTGTCGGGTGGAAGACTTAAGCGCCCTTAGGGAAGCAGCAGATGGTCCAGGGAGCTCCAGAGACAATTTTGAGATTAGATTACATTTATGATGGGAACTACATGGTTCCCAAATTATGGCTGTGTTTTGCTTGGTTTCTTTCAGAAAAAATGATGTAGCGTGGCACCTGCCATTCAGTGCGGCTTGGCTCGCTCTGCCGAGCAGACCCCGAACGGTCCTCCAGGGCTTGTGCCGAAGCGAGCCCAGAGGCCCGAGGCAGGCGGTTCCGCGGCCGCTGCACTCTGTTCCGTCCTTTGGCCCCGCTGGCACGGCCAGGTCTGGGGCCCCAAGCGGGACGCCGAGCCTCTCGAGAGGCCGTGCAGTGGGCCAGAGGCAGAACTCACAGGCGACAGTGGATCTTGGACCTGCAGAGCCGCTCCCACTTTTTCTCTGGACCGTGTAATTTTCATGTTAAGGGCGTATCAGAGTCAGTGGAGCATACTATTTGTAAGCCCTGAAGGGTCGCACACGCTTTGCCTATGAGCTTTGTTTTTATTTTGTTATTTGGCATTTTGGTCAGTTGACAAGTGCTTTATGGCCCTGGACCTCTAGACCACCTCATCTCTGTGCTGTTTCCGTCTCTTAATTGAATCACTGCAGCCACGCTGGGGTTGGATACGGAGAAGGTCGATCTTTGCAAGTTTGACCGTGGTTCCAAGTGGATCTTGAGAAGTACCAGACTTTACTGCTCCGAGTTTCATCAGTATAACGTTAACTATTTTCTATGCTTTCCTCCTATGGAGAACTCCTACTCCTTCTTTCAGTTTGGGTAGAGCTACGAGCCTCCTATTTTCTTAACCTGCTAATAGATACAAACAAAGCAACATATTTTGGTAATAGGTTCAATGTTTTTGATTTTTCCTTACACATTTTTCAAAAGCTGCAGATTTTTCTGCTGCAGATCTTACCTGCCATCCCCACGTAGCCGCGGCTCAGTAAAGCGTATGGGGCCAGGGAGATGGTGACAGGCAGTGGAAGGAGACAGACGGGGGCAGCAGACACCGAAGCCGCGGAGTCCGGCTGGTGCTCCTGCGCTGTCCTCTCCTCCTGCCGGGGCGGCCAGCCCAGTAAGCAGCTGCTCCAAGACCCGGGCTCTCGCGGATTTCTGTTGTGCAGAGAAAGGACAAGAAAACCTTGGGTATTAGCTCTACACTGTCCAATAGAAATACAATACGAGCCCCACAGGTGTAATTTTTAAAAATCCTCATGATTGCACTAAAACATAAAAGGAAGTATTTGAAATGAATTATAATGATACCTTCAACCCAGATGTTATAACATCAGATAATACATTTGTTCAAACAGTATAACAGTGTGCAACTGGTATAAAATTACTGAAATATCTTATGCTCTTTTAACAATTATTTCAGTTTTGGGTAGCATTATTAATTGGACATATTTATGAAGTTCAGGGTGATATTTCCACCCTTGCAAAAAAGGGCTCACTGATTAAATCCAACCTCCCACTTTCTGTGCCCCGAGCCTCTTTCAAACTCTATTAGTTACTAATCTACACTAGTTAACTTCTGCAGCTTTCCCAGGAGGGAGGAGCGTCCAGTATCCGTCTCTCTGTGCCAGCTCGCTCCGCGTCAGGGTCCTGCACACCCATCCATTCTGCTCCAAATGACAGGACTTTATTCTTTCTTCGGGTGGACTAATACTCCAGTGGTGTCTTTCCTTCATGAATTTAATCCACTGAAGGCAGCTAGACCGACTCCATATCTACTGTGGACAAAGCACCACTGGCCCAGGGCAGCTCATGGGAAAACCAGCTGGTCTGAGCCGCATGGTGGTCAGAACACATAAATGAAGTGAATGGGAGGGAAGGATTTCAGCTGATCTTCTTTGGAAGAGCTTCCTCAGGGCTGCTTGTTTTGATGTGTTTTGTCTTTTTTTTCTTTTTTTCCGGAAGTAGATTGTGATCAACAAGACAGTTCAAAGAAACTTGTGTCCAGGAAGTTCTACAGACAAAGCCTCCTTAAAAAAGCAAACACTTTATAACACAGTCTTTCCACTCCAGCAATAAAAATCTATAAATGATAGACTTTAGCTGCACTTAAAATATTTTTAAAATATAATATTGTAGTGCACTGAAGAAAACACCAGGGAATATGTTCCTAACAAAGCATGTGTTTTAATATGCAAAGCAGGAGCACCCCTGCTCTGGAAGGCCCTGGCATTGCGCTGAGCCAGCCAGCTCTGAGCAAGCGCAAGAATGATGGGGGGACCCCCCCCCACAATCCGCTTCCACCAGTAGGGCAGTTGTTTATGGTGACATGATCTTGGGAATCAGTGAGCAATTCTTGGCAGTTTCCAGCAAATCAAGCAAATGCTTTTCCTCTTTGCCGCGCTCCTGTAGCCATGAAGGATTTGTTTTACATGGAAAAGGCACAAAAGTCCTTTGTACTTACATGTGAGGAGGACTGAGAACCGAGGCTCAGGTACGTGGGTGTTTTCTTCACGCCAACCACCCGGAGAGGTTCCGGAGCGGGCCTGGGCCCGGGACGGTCCCCGCTGCCCCGCGTACTCTGCACCCTGCCCGTGACACCGCTTCCCTGCCGGGAGCCCCTCCCCAGCCTCGTCCCACGGGCTCCTTCGACCCTCCAGCCAGCCTGCAGGCTTCCCAGCGTTCAGAGGGGCAGCAGGACCCCTGGGGAGAGCGGTCTCTGCCGGGCTCCGGCC
Organism: Thryonomys swinderianus; assembly: GCA_004025085.1. Taxonomy (NCBI): domain Eukaryota; kingdom Metazoa; phylum Chordata; class Mammalia; order Rodentia; family Thryonomyidae; genus Thryonomys; species Thryonomys swinderianus. The sequence goes on from PVIC010028581.1 coordinate 6,464, forward strand.
CGGGGAAGGCCTGCGGTGCAGGACCCTCCTGGGCAAGCAGCCCTGCCCATCCTTTGAGTGGTGCCAGGCTCTACGGGCACCCGCCCACTTCTGCGACCCTGAGACAGAAGCACGCCCCTCTGCACGCGCTCCGGGACAGGGACCGTCTCTGCTCAAGTCAAACCCCAGGATTCCACTCGAGAGCGGGAGAGCCGTGGCCGCTGCCCTGTAGGCCCCAGTGGAGGGAAAGGTGCCCTCGGGCTCCCCAGGTGCTCAGCTCCCGAGGGGCAGGAGGCTGCTGGGCACTGGGCCGTGTTTCCGGAGCGTGGCTGGTCATGGAGCCTGTTCGCCCGCTGGAGCACCTCTGGAAATCTGAACCAGCAGGAAACGCTCCGGCTGTGGAAAGCAGCGCAACATCAGTGCTGAAGACTCAGGGCCGCTGGGAGGCTGGAGCCAGGGCGCAGAAACGTGCAGTCTTATCGTTCTTCCTCCTTTGCAACGTCTACACATGAGTCGGTTCAAGGCTCGGGGGGAATATCCGGTGCTACTACTTGGTCTCAGAGAAGACGGTGGGTTTAGGAATCTGTCTGAGTCGCAGCTCCTGACCCAGCCCTCTGAGATGCCTGTGCTCTGGTCCGCCGTGGGGAGCACAGGCAGGTGAGTGGACAGGTGCTCCCAACAGAGGAAGGCACATACACACCGCTGCCTGGCTCACGTCACACGATCTGCTTTGGAACTGATTAGGGGAGCAGAAAGGTTATGAGCCACTGCAGTGACCACGGCCGGAGTGGACACCCCGATGCACAAAGGAAGATGGAAGCGACTTGTCTGACATCGCAGCAGTGTTGAGCTTGAACCTTGGGTTAGAAGCCAATACCTGCCTCAGCGGTGGCATAGAGCTCCGTGTGGACTGCAAGGGCCAGGCAGGCAGTATGGTGGCAGCATTAGGAAGAGCAGCACGATGAGAGATGAGAAGCATTATAAAGAGATGGTACAGCAGTGGGAACAGGCACTATCTGTGCTCGATCTGTAGATAATGCTGATTCCCTTCAGTATTGTGAAGAGATTTTGTGAGAAGTACTTGTTTAAAAAGTCTACTAAGTATTATATCATTTCCTCACATACTAAAAATTTATTAAGAATCTAAACTTAATGGCATATGTTGAGGGTTTTAAGGCAGGAATATTCATCAGAAACACCTGCAGAGGTTTTAAATACAGATTCTGAGGATCAGTCTCAGACTCCTGGACCAGATGCCTTAAGACTACAGGCCTGGAAATCTGCGTTTGTTAAAGTTCTAAAAATCCCTTTGATGGTTCTTGGCATTTTTTGTTTTTTTTTGCAGATATGAGCTTACCAGAGCACAGTAGCATTTTATTTTACAGATAAATCTGTTGTCTTCTTGGGTAAATTTTCAACTGAGTCAAAGTTTAAAAATCACGGTAATTAAAAAAAAATCACAATAGTCTCCTGCCTTTAATTCTCCAGTGACTTTTTTTTTTTTTGAGACAGGGTCTCGCTTTGTAGTTCAGGATGGTCCTGAGCTCACTATGTAGCCCAGGCAAACCTCGAACTCAGCAATCCTCCTGCCTCTGCCTCCCGAGTGCTGGGATGACAGGTGTGAGCCACCACGCCCAGCTCCAGTGATTTCTTCTTGCACTTACAATCCTAGTCTCACATATTCTATTTCTCCAGTGACTTTTACTATTCTCTTGCTGTCTTAGCTCATCCCATCTTCTATAATAAATATGTACCTTAAGCTGGATAATTTGAAAACAACACAGATTTATTCCTCACAATTCTGAAGCCAGGGAAGTCCAAGTTCAAGAGTCCAGTAGATCTGGTGTGTGGCTCATTGTCTCAAAATTGGTGCCTTCTGTAATTAAGGCAGTTTACTTTTCCCTGGGACACAACACTTAACACCTGAAACTTATAGGCAGTGAGGTATAACTTGGTGAATGGTTTCAGGGGGTTCAGTACGTGGTCTACTACCTCTCACACGGGAATAGCTTGGGGGGAGGGTGTGATGGAACAAATATGCTCAGTTCACGGCAGTCAGGAACCAGAGGAAGAGAACAGTAACAAGGAGGGGAGTCTGGGACCATGATAATCCCCGAGGTCACACCTGCATGACCTGTCCAGACACAGCCAGAACTGTTCTCTCTTGATCTGCTAGAAGTTTTGAATCTAATCAAGTTGTTGTATACCTTAGTAATAGGTTAGTGATCAAGTTAGTGATGTATCACTAAGTTACTCTTCCTAACTATGTCTTAACTGGTAGGATTATTAGTTTCCCTTGAGCCTCTTTGATATGGGCACTGACCCTGTTCACTAGGTTCTGGCCTCAAGGCCTAATCTCCCAACAGCCCCACTTCCAAATACCATCACCTTGGGGTTAAGACATATTTTAAAGGACGTATATCATAAAACTCACACTATCTTATCACTTTGCTATCAAATTAAGATCAATTACACATGATAAGAATGGACTTATGTTGTGGGTAGGTAGGGACATGGGTAAAAATGATAATTAACTTGTGTCATATACTGGTACAAATTCCCCATTGTTGAGTGTGATTGTGAGCTGTATATAAAATGTACCAATAAAGAATTCAATTTTAAAAAGCATGTACTTATGCAAACATGTGGGTCACAGAAATTCATAACTGTTAAAAGTACTAGTGGGCCGGAGGGTTAGCTCAGTGGTTCTGGCGACTGCCTCGCAAACGCAAGGTCCTGAGTTTGATCCCCGGTAACCACATATAATGCTGGGCATGGAGACTCAGGCCCACCAGCCATCAATACCACATACCACAGTGCCAGGCGTGGTGGCTCACGCCTGTTATCCCAGCACTCGGGAGGCAGAGACAGGAGGATTGCTGAGTTCGCGGCAGCTTGCCTGGGCACCATAGTGAGCTCAGGGCCAGCCTGAACTACAACGCGAGACCCTGTCTCAAAAGCAAAAAAAAAAAAAAGTGCTAGTAGTGGAATGGTAAGCACTTGGCATAGACTGAAATTCAAAATACTTCAATCAGAAAAGAAGAAGGCATGAGCTGAGCATCCATGGTGAGCGGTTAGAATAAGGACAACATTATAAACCCGAGGAAGTAGGAAATTACTTGTCATTATAGAATTGCTTATTAAGATTCTTAAATCCTTGAGTTTTTAGGATAATTGAGGAAAAAAAACAACCGGAATGGAGTGAGCAGAATCTTAAGCAGTTCTGAAACGAGAGGTGATTGAAGATCCCCTGGCAGGAAGGGAGGGGATGTTGTGCCACATGACTCTGCCCGTCTTTGGTTACAGTAGCTCCTTCAATCGAAACCAGAAACATCACTTTTTATTTAGGCAGACTATAAACTGTATCTAGCTACTTTGGTTAGAGTAGCACTTACAATCCTAGCCTCAAATATTCTATTTCTCCAATAACTTTTACTATTCTCTTGCTGTCTTAGCTCATTCCATCTTCTACAATAAATATCTTCAGGATGAAGAGTGGAAGAAACTTTCCACCTTAAGTCCATTTTTCTACTAGTACAGGTATTATTTTGCCTTCTCATACTGCAACTGTGTGTATACTTTGACTAGGTTAAACTACTTTTGTCTATAAGCAGGCTAGAGCAATCATCCCCAGAATTTGAAATCCATAGCACGGTGTGTGTGTGTGTGTGTGTGTGTGTGTGTGTGTGTGTTTAAATTGAGGATTAACATAGGTATGCATATTTGTTATTTTGCTAAGAAAAACCATCATCATTTCACTTCAAGAGGAAAATTTTAAATGGAGAAAAATGTGACTCATATGGTAACATTGACAAGAAGTACTGCTTTTTATTTGTTCTGTAATTTGTCATTTCTTGCTAAAAAAAAAAAATAGCATTTTGGAGGTAGACCAGTTGTCAGAGAGAGCAATACATGAGAAACAGAGCCGGAGAAGCTGACATTTACTTGCTGATGATTGAATGCCTGGGAGGAAAACTGGCAAAGTGGAGGAAACTCCGGTGCTCACAGAGGTCCTGGCAGTGACGGTTCTGGGTCTTCTGACTGCATTTATCACTGGGAGTTAACAGGGTGATCTTTTACAAGCTCTTGGAAGGTGCCATAACCATATACTCTCTAGGTGTCTTCACTTTTTAGTGACAAGGCCCCCTCTTCTCTGTGTCTTGTTTTGGGAGAATCCCAGTGTTCAGCCCTTATTCTTTTTCTCCTTCTCCAGTGCTTCCTTGATCTCTGCCCCCAGATGCCAGCGTTTCCTACCCTCTATTGTGTAGCGGCCTCAAAGGACTGCACTGTACCCCGCCTGCTTGTGTCTGATTCTCTCCCAGCTACGTGCACAGGTTTCTGGGGTTCTACTCATTCTGCGTTGCGGGTGGCCTGTCTCAAGTGGATGCCACATCCTCTCCAGCGCGGTAGCGTCTTGTTTAGACAGTGGAGCAGCCCGAAGCGAATGATCCTGTAGACCACTCTCAGCTAACAGAGACTAGGGACTGGTGAAGAATGCTTCCGCATTCTAGAAAGGTAGCTCCAGGAGGTCTTCAGTACATGCTGAGAGACCCCGTCGGAGCCAGGGCCCAGTGCCCGCTCCTTCCTCTAGTCCTTCATCGCTGCTGCCCAGGACTATCCTCTGTATGACCCGAAGTCCTTCGGAGCAGCCTAGCAGGGTACAGACTTGTGTCATCTCCAACCTTCCTCGTCTCAGTCGGCAGCTCTGTCTTTTCCTACCCTTGGACGGCAGGACTTGGAGTCCTTCTCAAATTCTCATATTAGTTCCTACTCACACCTTATCTGTGGGCCAATTCTTTTTGCTTTACCTCCACAAACCCAACATTTCTACACCCTTGCTGTTAACTATTATTCTCAACCCCACCACGGACCGGAGCATGCAGTTTGTTGCCACTCTTGCTCTTCCTGGTCTGTTCTCCAAGCAATCAGAAAGAGGCCTTCACGGTTCGAAGAACATACAACAGGAATACTTCATAAACATTGAAGTGTAACATTGGTAACAGAAATCTTACTGCAATTTCTAATTTCATTCTGACCCATCCCTTAACTCTTTAACTTACGCTCTGTATTGACAAAGTATTTTGATTTTCGGTCCTCTCCATGTCTTGACAGTCAAAGTCGCATGCACAAGCAAGACACTGTCCCTCTCGGGGACGGCCAGCTCTCAGAGGGGCAAGTGGCTAAGCTGGGAACACACCTCTCATCAACACACTCCTCAGCCCAGTCCCAGACCCCCTCTCACCTCTTCCATCAGGGTCTTACTCCAGATCAAATATTTTCCTGTCTACACCTTCCTGGGGAGGAGGGGTTCCCAGCTACAACAGCACCTGCACCTTTGGGGGCCACTGAAAGTACCAAACTAGACAATCCAAAGCATAGAAGCTATAGTTTTTTTTTTTTTTTTGAGACAGGGTCTCGCTTTGTAGTTCAGGCTGGCCCTGAGCTCACTATGGTGCCCAGGCAAGCTGCTGCGAACTCAGCAATCCTCCTGTCTCTGCCTCCTGAGTGCTGGGATGACAGGCGTGAGCCACCATGCCCGGCACTGTGGTATGTGGTGTTGATGGCTGGTGGGCATGAGTCTCCACGCCCAGCATTGTATGTGGTTACTGGGGATCGAACTCAGGACCTTGCGCTTGCGAGGCAGGAATGGGAACCACTGAACTAAATCTCCGGCCCTAGAAGCTGTAGTTTTTATTAACTCTGATTGATAAGGGACGCTCAGGATGTCTCCCAAGGACAAAACTCTGTGGGAGAAAATGTGAGATGCATATATAAAAGTATCACATGGAGTTTATCTCAGTGAATTTTCTTCAGCTTTTATTGTTTATAACCATCCTTAAAGCACCACAAGACACCCTGTGTATTTACTTGTTATAGTCAGTTATTGGAACATTGAATTCGTTTTCAGGTTTTGGGCTTCCTGACCTAAATCATCTTCTAGATTATCTTTTAGATCATTAAACACAAGCTTTGCCCTAGAGAATAAGTTCTTAGTTTCCAAATGATCCTTAGCATTGCACGACAGGGTTATGTGTTTACTTTAGGGTATTCACTTCAAAGTCCATATTCCTTAGACATTTGTTCTAACTCCTTCTTTATTCTTTTTTTCTTTTAGTTTTTTGAGACAAGGTCTCACTCTGTAGTTCAGGCTGGCCTTGTCTCATTATGTAGAGCAAGCTGGCCCCAAACTCACAGCAATCCTCCTGCTTCTGCCTGCCCAGTGCTGGGATTATAGGCACGAGCCACCATGCCTGGCTCCTTCCTTATTCCCAGACTCAATTTCAGTCATCTTTCTAAAACTACGATAGATACCTAGGAACATAGCTTCTTCGGCTGAGCCTGTATCACTCTATTTCCTCCATGCTGCTGTCCTGCAGCCTGAGACACTTCTCGCTCTCACCTGCGGGAAATGCCAAGCTTGGGTTCCCTCAGAACCCCTGTTCCCCTCAAAGTCTTCCTGATCCTCAGTCATCAGGGAGTCTTTGTCCACGTCGCCCTCAGACCAGGTTACTGCCACATTTCTGCGCTCCTTCCTGACCAGTGCACCCATGCTTCTGTTCCGGCTGGACTCCAGGGCACCGAAGACAGCACCTCATCTTCCTCTGCATGTCCTTTCTCTGGCTGTGGAAACCACTGGCATGGAAAGATGTCTGGGAAGGAGGCCCCTTGCCCTGCCGTGGAGCAGCAGTGAACGGCATGCGGGTAAGGTTAGTGGAGTTTAAATATAGCAAAAACAGTCACAGAATGTCCAAAACTTATTAATAAAATTTAAAAGTAAGTTTTAATTGGCTACTTTTCCGAAGTAAAAGACTATTTTTATTGTGTTAAATGACAATGAAAATTCATTTTAAGGATTTTTATGGGGCAAGAAAAACCTGTATGTGATAATCATGTGGCTGCTCAGCTAGCTCGGGATGGACATTCGCCATTAACCATCACAGGCTGAGTCACTGCGCAGACGCCGTAGTGTGAACTCACAACCCAGGCAGAGTTACCCGCTATACCCGTGAGCTACACAGTAGAGTTTATTTAAAAGGCTTTTATTTAACTTTTTTCATTTTTAATTTTTGATTAAAAACTGTTGGCCGAGGCCTACAGTGCACCAGGGTCGTCAGTATCACTGTCTTTGTCCTGTACATCGTGTCCAGGCAGAAGTTCTCAAAGAGCCATGACACACACAATCCTGTTGCCTCCTGTGATGATCCGAGCTCTTTCAAAGGATCTGCTTGATGCTGTTCACAGTAGACTAAGTGCTAAGCGGAAAGAGTATGCTCAAAAACAATGATGAGACACACATTCAAACATCACCATTTATGATTATCAAGTACACAATTATTTGTGCTCTACTTTTCTATGAGTGCCAGCCCAGGAGGCCCAGTTTGCAAAGGTGTCACCAAAATCTATGAGCAATACATCTTGTCACATCATCAAATCATATATAACACAATAGGAACTCAGCCTTGTTATAATATTTTGGACAATTGCAATAAGGAGGTAGCTTGTGGATCGAAATATTCTGGCCACATGACTATGTATGGTTACACCTACATAATGTAGAAATGCAGCAGTGACTGTCAAATGGAATGTGCCAGCTTGGCCCTTAAAATAGTCTCAGTAGATATTTTATATCCTCTAATATCACAGCAGGAGCTCCAATCTCCCTGTGATTTATCTTGATTTATAGAGTTGCTGGAGGTGGCCATTACTAATTATTTTGTCCTGCCAACTTAACAGCAGGTTCTCCAGCTCACCACACCAGCTTCTCTTGAATTCTACATTATAAAGTCTCACCCCAGGGACATTTGAACAATTCCTTCCCCTCAGTTTTGTAGGAACTTCTTGGATATTGAATTTCAAAAAGCAACATTAAGTCAAATTCTAGTCATTTGAATTATATTTACAATATACCCATTATATAATTTAAAGTCACTTTAAGCCATTTCTCCTCAGAATAACTAGACTGGGCTATTGTTTCCCTTGTATGGAAAAAGAAACAAACAGAGATATGAAGCAATAAATTACGAGTGGCCATTTATTTACATTAGTTTGTGCCCCACAGAGGAAGAAAGAGTTGAACTTGTCTGAATAGGAGGACAAGTCGGAGAATAGCTCATGTATAGCTTGACATAGCAGCCTGCAGTTTTGAACAAAGTGACTCATGGACTAAAGAACAGAAGCCCAGGCCTCTGTGTGTACAGTCCCTCAGGCCGGGATGTCTTCCTGGATTTTTTCCTGCAAGGTTAATTCATATTAACTTTAAGACCTGCACAAATCTCACCTTCGAAAACCTTTATGCCAAATCCCACAGCCAGTTGCTCATACCTTGGTATTCCATAGTGATGGTCAATTTTGCCCTTGAGGAGAAGCCCTGTGCTCATAATTACTCAGGGTTAATCTCATCACAGATGGATTTATTTGGACTCATTGTGAAGGTCACCACTTTATAGTCATGACCCAGAAATCTGAGATCCCAACATCATTCCAGTATCTCATCTGTCCAAGTCACAACAGTTGGCCATTGCAGAGTCAAATCCCCTTCCACCACTCAGACCTACTGAGTCCTGTCCTCGGGGCACTTTATCTACTGGGGTCATGTGCATGCCGTCACTGGAATACTAAACTTTGTTGCCGAGCAAGACCGCCTCTACTATCTCTTTCCTTCCTTTATTTCCTTGATCTCTGTCCTTCGCCATCAGTAGAATTTAGTGCTTACCCATTGCATCCATCACTTATCTCCAGTTTTCAAAATTCTCTTGATAATTGCTGTATCTCCTTTTGCCTGAGGCTCATAACTTACAAACCTTCTTGTTTTTCATGGCCATCCAGTGACCTCACTGAGGAAGCCACTTGCTCACTGGGTGTCATACCAAGGTCACCCACCAGTCAGTTATGACAAAGAATCTCTACACAGCATGGAGCACTAACTGAATGTATTCTTTGTTATCCCACTTCCTGTTATCCATGGAGTTCTTCTTATCCTTTTTGTTGTATTTCCCTCTTGGCCAGAATACGACCCCCTTTGTTGCCTAGGAAATTTATTTGTATAATTTGAAAAAACCCACCAAATTCTCTTATTAGTTTTCTAAATTGAAAATTTTAATATTAAATAGCACCAGCCCAATTTCCTGTCTATCCCAGGCTAACACTATTTTCTCCCATGTAGCCACTTTCTTTTGATTCTGTCAGATATATTTATGGATGCATAAGAATAAATTTGTACTACCTGTACTCCTTCTTCATGGAATGTGACTTCCTCTATAACATGTTGCATGTCAGGTGTGTGGACTCTCTTGCAGCTCTCCTGTATGACACAGAAGTTAATGCCCCCGAAGACGTCATGCTCTTGCTAGCTGGAATGTCCAGCTTCTTTATGCTCTTTACTTTCTTTTCCTGAGTAAACTTACCTTTAGCATGATCACTCTGAGAAGCATATTACCTGGCATGTAAGAGGCATTCAAAAAATGTTGCCCTGTTATCATTTTACTATTATTCATAGAGAACGGGTGTTTTATCTCTTCAGTTCTTCATTGGTAAAATTCAAGCACTTTTTCCTTGATGAAACAGCTGCTCTGGAGGCTGTAGAGAACAGTAAGCACTTCCCAAAATCATTATATAAAATGTAGAGAGATGCCAAGAGTAATCGTGCACAATTTAGGTAGGAAAAGATATGAAAACAAGAATGAAAGATTAGGACTTTGGAAAACAATGTATGATATCACTTCAGTAACAAGAAGTTTCGACGTAGGAAATATTCCTGAACTCTGTGTGAGTAGGACTGGAGCGCCAGCTGTGCTTTGTCCCTAAATATTCTGCTAGGACTTAAAAATTCTCAAATCAGAGGCCAGGCTCAACTCTTCTGTCCCCCAATGTAATTAAGTTAACATGAAGTCAGAGGATGAGAAACTATTACTGGCCAGCAAGTGGGCAGTTGGGTTGGAAGTGGGGGCAGCAAGTCTTATTTAAATTTACATTATAGCAGGAAAAGATGAGTTAGACTTTGTGGCAATGTCAAGGGTACTGGGATGCGGGAAGGAAGAGGGGACCAGACAGGGAAGGGGAGGAGGCAGCGATCGAGACGCAGTATGTGTATGTAACATTTCACAAGATGGCTGTAATTACCACGTACCATAAACAAACCAATGGAAGCATAATTTCATATGTACAGGAAACATGTTGTTTCTCCTTTTAGGGTGGTTTTAAGAGGCAGGTGACTTTCTGACATTCTAGTCATCCTCCAAAACCATCTAGTAGCCCCACATCAAGTCAAATATATATTCCTTAAAGAAGTTCTGACTGGCGTGTGCTTAAGGATATGCTCTGCAAAGCTTTCTGAAAGTCATTTATTAGCATAGTAATTAAATGATCTACAAGAAGACAAAAGAACTCTGCAGGCATTATGTCCTGGGGGAAAAGTTACCTTCACTTGCCTGTGGCATGTTGCCTGGAAAGAGTTGTGCTAGACCTCAGGACAGCTTTGTCATGACAGCCAGAAGGACGCACCCAGCTTACAGACCTCATGGACTCCTCCTGTCTTCTCCTGAGCAAATATGGTCTAAAAGGCTAAGGGTTTACAGCTGAAAAATTCTCTCCCAAGATGCACCTGCACTATGACTAATAGCTTTATTAAGAATGAAAGCTGTAGATGCTTTTGGATACAGAGAAAATGAAAGAGTGGAGGACCTTCGGGACTTTTGCCCAAGTATCCCAAGGTCAGGACCAGCTGCTGCCAGCATGAGATTCCCTTCCCACTCGGTGGGCGACCTAAAGCTTCCACGCCAAAGTCCTTCTGACTCTGGTGAGTTTATGATCAGTGTTCTTCCGGCTAAGAGCTCTTTATGTCAGGATAATACACACACAGACAATAGGAAACAGAACAATACTTAGTTGTGTTTGACAGCAACACACCAAGAAGCATTTTAACCAAAGAGCACAGGTGCCAAACAAGTAAAAATAGTGAAATTATTTCCTCTTATTTCATGAGGTGGAGGGTTTTTTATATACCGTTTTTAGGTTTTGTGCTAGAAGGTTTTGCTCTACTCAGCCTAACATAAGCTTTCTGAGATATTAAAGGCAGCCTAGGCTAAGCCAGGGTGTTCGGTCAGTTATGTGTATTAAATGTATTTTCAACTTATGAAATTTGCAACTTACAACAAGTTTAGGAGGATGGACCTCATCATAACTCAAGGAGCATCTATATCTCCAAGTCTGTTATTTGGGAAAAAAGCTAACTTTAGCAAAATCCAAACTTTACCCATTTCTGCATTTACTAGATCTAGTTTTCTTCAACTTTTTTTTTTTGAGACAGGGTCTCGCTTTGCAGTCCAGGCTGGCCCCGAGCTCACTATGCAGCCCAGGCAAGCCTCGAACTCAGCAATCCTCCTGCCTCTGCCTCCCGAGTGCTGGGATGACAGGTGTGAGCCACCACGCCCGGCTTTCTTCAACGTTTTTAATACTAGATTGCTTAGAGGCACCAGGAGTTTGAAAGCTCCGATTTATACATAAATTATCATATTTACATTGTTAAATGTGTTTCTGTATTTATAAAGCCTAAGTAACTACATTTTTGTGTCTGTGAAGAAAATCCCAAAACATTTAAGTACACTCTGGCTATGAGGCACAGTTGAAAATCATCATCAGATGGAAATATTCCTCAGGGCTCTTTCTGCACACAACCTCCCGTCCACCTATTTTCACGGTTGAACCAAGCTGCTTTTTAGAGGAATCTTACTGTCCTTCCAGAACACTGGCACCGGGCTTGAGAAGTCATCATTCTGAATGTGTGTGAGATGTGTATGTGTCCCTAAGTATAAAAGACATTTTATTAATAGTCATAAAACTACATGGAGTTAGGAAAACCTAACAAAACTCTTTTGGGAAGAAGGGAATATTTTGATGTTTTTTTTTTTTTTTTTGAGACAGGGTCTTGCTTTGTAGTTCAGGCTGGCCCTGGGCTCACTATGTGGTCCAGGCAAGCCTGGAACTCACAGCAATTCTCCTGCCTCTGCCTCCTGAGTGCTGGCATTACAGGCATGAGCCACCATGCCTGGTATTGTTGTATATGGTACTGACTGCGTGAGTCACTATGCCCAGCATGGTGGTATGCGGTTATTGGGGATTGAACTTGGGACCTTGCGCTTAGAAGGCAGACATTGGAACCACTGAGCTAAATCCCTGGCCCAGATATTTTGATTTTTAAGGGTAATGATTTGTTTATTTCAAGTAATTTGCTGGGGGTTTTGTTGTTGTTGGCAATATAGGTACAAGCACATGAACCTAAGCCCTTGGCTGGTACAATTGTGTACATTACCATCCAGCGTGGCTGCTCTTTCCAAGGGCCACGCAGTCCAGCTGGTAAGTTCCCTCCAAGTCCCACCTGGTGTCAGGGCTCAGGCGTTTGGCTGGGCTGCAGGTGAAGCGCACAGCAAACAGAAACATAGGTAAAGTGCGTAGAAGGGATGTCGCACTCTCCACGTCACAGCTCTTCTATGAAATACAATCTGTTAATCACAAGTACAAACGAGAAGCATTGCTTCCCAAGACCAACAGACATTAAAGCAGTACTCTTCAGGGTCCTCCATTGCGATTTATCCTAATTGACTGAAAAGCAGCTTTTCAACCGTGAAAATAGATGGATAGGAGGTTGTGTGCAGAAAGAGCCCTGGGGAGTATTTCCATCTGACGATGATTTTCAAACTGTGCCTCGGCGGAGTCCTACGGTGGCCGCGCTCGCTGCCTCTCCGGGCCCCGCGCCAGGAGGACAGCCGCGGACTGTCCCTACCTGTCCTGCGCCCTTCGGCCTGGGATTTAAACTCAGGCACTTTTGCCTTCAGATTTTTGTAGTGGTGACTGCATTTTTCTTGAGTTATCCTTTTTTGGGATCTAATCTTGTCTTTCAACAACTTCATGAACTAGGTCACTATGATACTTTTTTTTTGACTTTGGTTTTATTGGCCTCAGGAAGAAAGTTCTTGGGAACTTGACTTTATACACCCTCTTCTACCGCTGCTCACACTCTGAGTGCTGAGGGATTTACACATTTCTCCTTAAAAAAGCAAACAGCAGCGGGCAGACAACTGCAGCTTTCGCAACCTACTTTTCTCTGTGATTCTGCGGGGGGCGGGGGCGCTCTCGGGGTTAGGGAGCCTGTTCTCATCTGACTCCGTCGCCGGGTACAGCCCGCAGTGAGGGCGACTCCTCTCCATGGCAGAGGCACCTCCTCCTGGCTCCGAACAAAACAGCTACTTTCAGAGGAATCTGAATGTCCTTTCCAGAGCACAGCATTCTATTAATTTTTCTCTTTCAGAAATTCATTCAGTGTGGCATTTGTGGACTCAGTAGCACATGAGATGCCACAGTGATGCTGTCACCAGTGCTATTCCTTTTTTTTTTTTTTTTTTTTTTTTGCTTTTTGGAGACAGGGTCTCACTTTGTAGTTCAGGCTGGCCCTGAGCTCACTATGGTGCCCAGGCAAGCCGCCACGAACTCAGCAATCCTCCTGTCTCTGCCTCCCAAGTGCTGGGATTACAGGCGTGAGCCACCACGCCCAGCATTACCAGTGCTATTCTGACCCCCACTGGATGGTTTTGACTTCCCCGTTGACCATCAATGGAAAATGATGGTTTATTTCTGAACTCCTAAATCTTCTCCATTTATCTGTTTGTCTAAATTCATACCACTATACACTGTCTAGAGCTATTCATGCAGCTTTTAGAGTGACTTTTGAAATTGGAAAGTATATACATTTAAAATTTTGTCTTTCAGTTCACCTCAGTGTATATTCCAGTATTGGCTGCAATTTATTCCTTTATCACTTATTCAGGATATGCTTAATTTTGATACATTTGTAAATGTCTGTACTTTTTGCCTTCATTACTTTGCTTAAAAGCAAAGCAAAAATATTTTAGCTAAGAATGTACTTTATATCATCAAAACCATTTAACAATTATGCAAATTTGCTTTGTAGTCTAACACTTCTCTCTTGAAGAATGTTTCATGTGTACTGGCAAAGAATGTTTATTACACCCCTGAGTCTCCTCTGGTTTAGTTTCTGTCTGGTTTAGTTTATAATGTACAAATATTGTTTTTGGTCATTGATAGTCTAGCCAACTGTCTTATCTATTATTAAAAGAGAGTGCTAGAGTCCCCAGCTATTATTTTTTAAAATTTTATTACAGCAAAACATATAACCCCAAAATTATTATCTTAATTTTTAAATAGCAATTTTTACTGTGTATATTTAAAGTATACAACATGATTTTATAGGGTACATAGAGAGAGAAAAATTATTGCAGTGAAGTGAATCAACATGTCATCATTCCATGTAGCAATCCATGTTTGTGTATGTAGCATACAAAGATCTGTATACTGAAAGACTCTGAGGAAAATCTGTATATTAAAACTATAAAACATTGATTAAACAAATTGATAAAGACAAAAATAAGTGGAAGACAACCTAGGCTTAAGGATCAGGAGAATTAACATTGTTAAAAGGTCCACTCTGTCCAAAGCGTTGTACAAACTCAGTGCCTCAAGTAGCAAAATTCCAGTGCCATTCTTGATGGCAATAGAAACAATAGCTTAAAAGATTGTGAAAGTACAAAGTATCCAGAATAGCCAAACAGTTGTGAGAAAGGAAATCAAGGTCGGAGCCCACACACTTCCTGATTTAAAATTACATTATGGAGCTAGGGTAAATTTTGATATTGTGCTATTAAGTATATTTAGGTTGTTGTGCAACCTTCTGCACCATTCATATCCAGAACTTTATTTATTTGTGTATTTTTATGCTTATTTATTCTAGTACTGGGTATTGCATCTTTTGCATTCCCCCTGAGATACATCCTCAGCTCTTTTTGTTCTGTTATATTAAAATTTGAGACTGTCCAGGCTCAGCTTGAACTTGCACTGCTCCTGCTTAAGTCTCCCGGAGAGATGAACTCGAGGCTCCCACCACTATCCCTTGTGGGACCTTTTTCATTTTTTAAGAATGAAGAACTACCATTCTACTTTTCATAGCTGCGATACTGAGCACTTCGTAAGTGGGCTGACACAGTTCTTGATGGTCTGTGGCTGGCTTATTTTAGTTAACATAATGTCCTCAAGTTTCATCTGTTGTGCATGGCAAGAGGGTCTTCCTTTTAAAGGCTAAACATTTGCTCCAAGGATGTTTTATAATTTCTTTATCCAATAGTCTATTAATAAACTTTTAAATTGTTCCTGTATCATAGGTCCTGTATGTAGTACTTTAGTAAATGTAGGAGAACAAATATTGTTTCAGGACACTGATTTCAATTGTTTTGGACCAAATGATAGTTCTGCTTTTAACCTTATCTAAAATTTGATTTTATTGGTACATTTCATACATACAACATGTCATTTTTTTTTTTTTTTGAGACAGGGTCTCGCTTTGTAGTTCAGGCTGGCTCTGAGCTCACTATGTAGCCCAGGCAAGCCTCGAACTCAGCAATCCTCCTGCCTCTGCCTCCGGAGTGCTGGGATGACTGGCGTGAGCCACCACACCCAGCACTGTGGTATGTGGTATTGATGGCTGGTGGGCGTGAGTCACCATGCCCAGTATTGTATGTGGTTTCCGGGGATCGAACTCAGGACCTTGCGCTTGCGAGGCAGGCGCGGGAACCGCTGAGCTAACCCTCCGGCCCTGTCGCACCGTTTTAATTCCTCTATGGTGCTTGCACTGGGCATTACAGGGAGCGCATTACCCTCGTAACGCTCCGGTTCGGATTAGTGACGGTTTGTGCTCGGCGCGATGCGTGTGCAGCTCCACTGGCCCCTTCCCGTCTCTCTCTTTCTGTGTCTGTGAAAAAGGCGGCACGCATTTATTTCCGCAAACGAGACCCCCCTGATCCTGGCCTAGGAACGTGAGCAAGGTAGGGAAGGGCCACACCCCCAGTGAGCAAGCCGTCGTCACGCTTCTTCTCCAAACACAAATTCCAACCAGACAGAACTTCTAATTTCAAGGCCAGAGTTGGGTTTGTTTCCCTGCCTCTGCCCGAGCGGGTTTTCACCTTCCGCTCTCTGTTCCGGGCGGCGCCGTCCTCTTCTGTCCTGAGCCGCCTGCTCTCGTCTCCTCCTCTTGTCCGCAGCCTGCAGCTCCCGGGTTTCTCTTTGAAGAGGAAGCTGGTCCCAGTGAATTATGGAGGCTGATCATACGCATTTCTCGGAGTAGTTGAATTTCTGCTTCCTGACAATAATGAACATAAAACCCCCAATTCAGTCATTTCACTCAATAAGCATTTATCTTGCTCGGGTTTAGATATTTTATATGTCACTTTTTTTTATAAAGCAGTAAATCATCGCAGAATAATTCACTTCCTCTCAAAGGCATTCTATCTAAGTCAATTTACGGAGACTCTAATGAGATATAAGTCGGAACACGGATGCGCTGACCTGAGATTTCAAGGTGAACCGTTGAGAACCAGACCTAAGTGCTTTAGCAAACAGTAGGGAGGAACATGCGAACCCATAGAGCTGAAAACATAGAGCTGAGAGGGAAAGATTTATGACAAAGCGTTTTCATATGAAAGTTGTATGAAACCATTTGAATCAAACTGATCACGCTGAAGTTGCGCGTCACCTCCTTAGAGGTACGCTCGGGGGCGGGTCACCTCCTTAGAGGTACGCTCGGGGGCGGGTCACCTCCTTAGAGGTACGCTCGGGG
>PVIC010028582.1:0-23155 GCA_004025085.1 Thryonomys swinderianus
GAGGCAGGCACTGGAACCACTGAGCTAAATTTCCAGCCCCTATTGATGTGATTTTAAGTTTACTGTTTTTTTTTCTTTTGTATAAAGAAAAATTCTGTTCCTAAGGTCACAGAAGTCATTTTAAAGTTTCAAACACATAAATACCAGATCTACAATATCCACTTGGCTTTCATTAAGAATTTTTATTTCTTAATTTTCTACTTCTCTTCATACATTATATTAAATTTTTTACTGTGAAATTTCTAGTATGTTCCTAAGAGTTATTTTAAATTCCTCTATGGCCAATTCCAGTAATTGGTCTTCTATGGGTCTGCATCTACTGATTGTTTTTTTCTTGATTATGGGTTACATTTTCTTGTGTTTTACATATATCTTAACATTTTTATTGTGTACCTAACATAACATATAAAAACAGTTAATACTAACATACTGTGACTTTGTATGTATGTATTTATTTTTGAGAAAGCATAAATCATTTCTCCATTAATCAAATTCAAGTTTCATTAAGATCCGAATTGAACTGCAGTTGAGTACAGTTATAACTGAATTGTATTCACCTCTGGTTTGAAAGAGAACCAAGGACACATCTCTCTGCCTTTCTCTTGAATCCGTGACATCTCAAGGAATATACTCTATCTGAAGACTCTTCTGGGAACAAGTTGGGGTATAACTTCAAATAGATTTGGTTATTTCTGAACCAAACTCCAGCCCAGCCTCCAAATCTGGGAGCCACAAGGTTGAGGAAAATTTTCTATCTTTGTAGCTCTATTTCCTTTACTGGAAATTGAGCAAAATTCCAGAATGGGGCATGTGCTTTGCTTTTGTGTTTGGGATTCTTCCAGATTCCAATATTTCTTGTGTCATCACACCGTGCTTTGGAATCTGTCTGGTTTCTCTTGCTTCTGAAAAATGCCCTCTGTCTCTGTAGACCTGATTCTCCACCCACTTCAAGACAGCTTCTTGTCTTTGTGTGGGGAAGCCACCATTACTCTCCACTTAGCCTTTCCTCTCTGGGAGGAAGTTTAGCAAGGCTTCCTTGTGTGCCCTACCCTTCACTAGTTCTATAGTTTATTCTTTCTCCTTTCTCCATGACAGTAGGGGTTACATACTAGCAGATAGAGAAACAAACCTCCTTCTCCATTCTAGAGTGTCCTCTTCCCTTGATAAGGCACTTGGGTTTGTGTTTTGAGATGGAAGGGAAGCCTAGGGATGGCTAGAGATCCCTCTGGCTTCATCCGTCAGTCACTCGGGAAAACCCCACTCTCCTCCCCAGGTCTTCATCTAAGGACAGCTCCTGCCTTGGTGTCGATGCTGTGAAATAGGCTTCAGAAAGTGGTCACTTATTATGATCATTATTAGTATTATTTTACTCACTTATTTCAAAGCAGTCACTTTGTACACTTTGAACGTCTTTCCCTTTACATCCAATGGATACATTTACATAAATTCATAATTCGCCCCTGTTCTGATTGAGTTACTTGTTAAATGCCCGATGCAGGTTTTCTACTTAGAGGAAACTTGTAGTTAATCCTTTTATGATATAAATTTGCGAGTAGGAAGTCACCTCCCACTCCTACACACCTATCTCCATTCCACATCTTGAGTACAACCTGAACAGTTTAGGCGTACCAGTTAGAGAGATCTGAAGTCAAGTTCTCGCCTAGCCTCTTAGTATGTATGGGACTGAACTTTGGTTTGCCTCAATTTTATCATTTATGCAAATTGTTCTTGTTGCTCTAAATGTATTTCCTTTCTGCTTTCTCTAATTACATTCTATTCCTGATCTCAGTTGAAGTGTCACTTCCACAGAGAAGATGTTCCTGACCTCCCTGCCTGGGCAAATAAGCCTATTTTATATTCTCAGAGCCCTACACACCTGTCTTTTGTAGTATTTGTCACGAAAATCGCTTTATATTTATTTGATTACTGGTTTGGTATTTTCTTTCAATGTAGAATATAAATTATCCCTGACATGAAAGAAACCGTAAATGTGTTCCCAGTGCCCAGTTTTTAGTGCTGAGTAACGAAATTCACCTCACCAGGGCTGTGGTGGGGACCAAAGGAGTCAGCGTGAAGAGCTCTTCATCTGGCTTCTCCCTGAAACGGGGCGTTAGGTACAAGAAGTTTGTTTTTGGGCCCCACGTGGGAGGGAGAAGGAGTCAGACAGCGAGACAGCGGAGGGAGTGAAAGCGTAAAAGGTTCGTGAGTTTCCACAGCGGGCAACTAGGCCTCAATCCTGTTGGGGACTTGGAGAAACTGTGTAGAATTTACGTTGGCATTTCCAACAGGAGGGGTGGCAAGGCCGGGCTAGTTACTGACCCTGTCCTGCGTCTCCCTGTCTGAGGGGCTGTCCTGGAGCCCTGTCTCCCAGGCCCACAGCTGCTTGTCTCTGGAGCACATCCTCAGGCAGAAAATTGTAGGAATCCAGGAACCAGCTGCAGAGAAACCGACTGCAGTGGCCTTCCAGGCAGAGGGGAACCTTCTGTGACCCGACACAGGGAACACGCTCTATGTAGAGTCATGCTTATCAAAGCTACTCCTGTAAATTCCTCCCTCCTACACTCTTCCAGCACAGCCGCGCAGCTGTGAAGTTTACACCAGGGCCTCAGAGTGTCCCTGCTTTTACAGGAGAAATCAGAATAGATGGACGGGCCCAGTGTGGCTGGAGGAAACGCTTCTCCCACTGACCTGAGGTGCTGATCCAGCCCTCCCCCGAGACAAGACCGTTCAGCATGTAGCCGAGGAAGACCTATTTCTCAGCCAGAGCTTCCAGCCCGGCTCCTGCGCCTCATAGGTGCATAACAAATGCCTGTTGTGGAAACAGGGAATCCGCCACAGTAAGGCCGTACCAGAAGCAGGACCATCACGGCAAAGATATACTAAGATTTTTAAACGATTAGTAGCAATGGGAGTGTTTGGGGACAATAAAAATATCTATTTCTTTGAGAGATGAAATAGGATGATTCTAATTCCCAGAATATAAGATGAAGATTTCTTTATTTTCACAGTGAGACGAGGATTTCTAGAACATTTGTGCAGCCAAGTTTTATCTGTGATTTAAAACACCTATGTTACAAATAATGTTGGCTGAATATCGCCTTTTTAGCAATGCAGCGAGCTGATCCAGCCCTCCCTTCCAGAAAGGAGTACGGAGGGGGGAGGGGAAGGGAATGGGGAGGGAGTGGGAGAGAGACAGAGACAGAGGGAAACAGGGAAAGAAGGGAGGAGGGGACGGACGGGAGAGAGAGGGGTATCTTTTCTAGTTTCGCCCACACCAGCGTTGTATTCTCATAGCCAACTAAGGAAGGAAGTTGCGCTCTCCTGCTAGTTCTGTCTCCTGTCTCAGCTGTCTTGTTCATCTTTTTCAGAAGCTTTTCTGTCACAGCCTGTTTATCTGCATGTTGTTCCTTCTCCACCTCTCATCTTCAAGCATTGTTTTAATTTATTTTTTATTTTTATCTTTCTTTTTGAGGCAGGGTCTCGCTTTGTAGTTCAGGCTGGCCCTGAGCTCACTATGGTGCCCAGGCAAGCCACCGCGAACTCAGCAATCCTCCCGTCTCTGCCTCCCGAGTGCTGGGATTACAGGCGTGAGCCACCACGTCCGGCACTGTAGTATGCGGTGTTGATTGTTGGTGGGCATGTCTCCATGCCCAGCATTATATGTAGTTACCGGGGATCGAACTCAGGACCTTGCGCTTGCGAGGCAGGCGCCGGAACCACTGAGCTAACCCTCCGGCCCTGTTTTTATTTTTTCTTATGTTTGTCTCTGCTTCTGTTCACCTTCCTCTTTCCCTTGTTTCCCTGCTCTCTCTCTTTCAGAATTTTTTTAGAAGGCAAACATATTTTAAATTGTATCAAAAGTGGGAGGACATAGCTTCAATCTGCTTCCCCTTTAAACAAGGAGAAACACCTAAATTACCTGTTTCCTTTCTGTGGCCTGCAGCTCCTTACCTGGCCGTGACCGGTCACTTGAGTTTGTGATTTTTTTTTTCTTCAGTAGATCACTGTGGTCCAGCACCACCACCCAGGGGCCAGGGGCCGGGGTGGCCGTGTGTGCTGGGAGCTAACCCGTGGAAAGGGTTCCCTCAGAGCCTGAGGCTGTTGTTTCCTTCCGCTCTGAGTGATTCATGGCACAGCGCATCAGTGTTGGATACGGTGCTCCACTGATAGGTTTGTGTTTTACGTATCAGTTGAAGGATACATCTGTTTAAAAATTTGAGAATTACTGGATTGAGGCAAAAATGCCAATTTCTGTAAGATGTTTCCAATTAGTTTTGCCATTCTACTTTTTAATTCCAAATTCAAACACCTCCCAACAAGTGACGGGCGAACTCCTTTATGCCTAGATCCTTCCGCTTCTCAGCTGTAAAATGAAGGTGTTAACTCCATTGAAGGCCTGTTTTCAGACTGGGGATTGAATTCAGGACCTTGCGATTGCTAGGCAGGCAAGGTGCCACTGAACTACATCCCTGGCCCTGCTGTCCTGTCTTTTGAAGTAATATTTTCAAGTGTTAAATGTAACAATTTGGAAAAGTATCAGGCAGCAGGGTGGGTGGTCTATGCTTGGGGTCCTGGCCCTCCTGCAGGTTGGAGTAAGTGGATCACAAGTTCAACCCTGTCCAGGTAACTTAGTTACTTAGTGAGAACCTTTCTCAAAAAATAAATGTAAAAAGGCTGGAAATGCAGGTTAGTGCAAAGGTATTAGGTTTAGTCATCAGTACAAACAAAAAATTATCAGGTGTTCTATAAAGTTTTTTCTTACTAGAAAAATCACTTTAATCGCAAATAAGTATTGAACACTTACAACAATATAATTTAAAAACTGTCAGAATGGGAATTGTCTGTGGTTTACAGATGAAGAAATGGAATTTCTGTGGGAGTGGTGGCTCACACCTGTCATCCCAGCACTCGGGAGGCAGAGGCAGGAGGATTACAGAGTTTGAGGCCAGCCTGGGCTACATAGTGAGCTCAGAGCCAGCCTGAACTACAAAGCAAGACCCTGTTAGAAAGAAAGAAAGAAAGAAAGAAAGAAAGAAAGAAAGAAAGAAAGAAAGAAAGAAAGAAAGAAAGAAAGAAACAAACAAACAAACAAACAAACAAACAAACAAACAAAGAAACAAAGAAACAAAGAAACAAAGAAATGGAGTTTCAGGCAGGTTTAATGATGCCCAATTCAAATATAAAAAATACAATTCACTTATTGTTTCCGTGTGCCAGACACTGTACTAAGATCCCTAAACACATTATCTGTTTTCATTTCACAGATGCATAAAATAGTCATTATCTCTGGTTTTCTTGTTTATTTGTGTTGTTTTTAGATGATTGAACAGAG
Organism: Thryonomys swinderianus; assembly: GCA_004025085.1. Lineage (NCBI taxonomy): Eukaryota > Metazoa > Chordata > Mammalia > Rodentia > Thryonomyidae > Thryonomys > Thryonomys swinderianus. The sequence goes on from PVIC010028582.1 coordinate 5,333, forward strand.
GTTTGGAGAAGTTAAGTAATTGGCCCAAGTTCATGTGGCCAGAGGCTCAACTTATCAGAGACCAAAGCTTGTTCTAGAAACTTCTTGCTATTCCATCTCATGGCTACTCAAGGGCAACAAGCAACATGGCTGCAGCATGGTCTCTCGGACTGTGTTCTGTGCATTTCTCAGTGTGTCATGTAGTGTGTCAGGCAAGGAGTGCTGTGGCATGGGCCAGAGTGTCCTAGACTATGGGTACCTCTGCCCCCTGGCACATGAAGTCAAGAATATAAGCAGCTCTCTTCCTGTTTTCCTTTTCCTCCCCATTTTGCTTTCCTTCATGCTCTCCCTTCCTCCCTCTGCTTTCTTCCTTCCTTTCTTCTTCTCTTCCTCTCCACATTCTTATTCTTCCTTCATATTTTTCTGCGCTTATTCCTAACCTTCTCTGATGTCCTCTTCTGTCCTCCCCTTTTCTCTTCCTAACCCCCTTTTCTCTCTCCCCCAGGTCTCCTCTCCCTCCCCTGATTCCCTTCCCCCTTGCTCATGCCAAACCTCCCCCCTCAACTTGCTGCCTCCAGACTAATGCTGCCCGTGGTTGCCATGGAAACACCTCAGCCCTGTTGCAGCCTTTTCCTGGATCTCAGCTGGCCAAAGACCAATAGGAGAAGCCTAATGAAGTGGCCCCAGCATCTGGCTCCTTAACTCTGCCTCACAAAGACCTGAGGGACTCCTTGCACTCTCCAAAGGCCTGACCCTCTACCCTGGGAGTGTCCAGGGAAGAGACAGGAAGGATTATCCAGAGCTCAAGGGCAGGCCTGACCATGAGATCGTGCAAAGTTACCGCTCCTGTTTGTGCTTAATGTGGCCCACCAAAAATCTCTTTGCCTAGCATCCAGTGGCACACAGAAGTTTCCAGAAACCTGATTCATGCCAGTTCCATCTCAGCAGGACGTCAGGTTGTCACCATATGCTTTCTTTGCCAGGTACTTTGTCTTGGGGCAAGAGTCCCCAGCCAGAATTCAGTATGGAGCTTGGTCTTCACTCTTGCTGGCTGACTGGGAGCTTCTCGCTGAACCTGTCACCTGGAGGGGTCCCAGACACAACGCGAGCCGAACCCAGCGCTGGGAGCGTGCTGGTGGCATCTCTCTCCTGCCTTTCTGCAGGAAACCTCTGTCTACGGACTCATTCTTCGGGGGGGGGGTGCATTCCACTTGGGCTCGTTTTCTGCATTTGTGGGGACCAGCTACAGGGAAGGAAAACTCGACGTACCTTGACCACATTCTCCCTCTTCTTGCTCTGGAGTCTTCTGTGGTTTCATTGTTTTGATTTCAGCTATTTAGATCACTCACCACGGACAAAAATGCACCTGGCTGACATAAAGCTGCCCTTTGCCACCAAGAGCATTATTCTGTAAAGCAGCAGGCCTGGGTTCCCCCTCCCGGGTTTGTCCCGTCGGGACGGAGGTTGCCTGGTCCGTGCACCAGCACCGGGGCCATGTTTCCCGGGGAGCCTCTCCCGCAGCGACACCCTCCACCTGCTGCCGCCAAGTCCGGACACCTCGCGACACCGAGCACATCCCTCCTGCTCACAGGTGAGTGTTGCCGGCCAGCTTGGTTCTTCTGGGCTCCGCTGGGTCTGGCTCGGCTCCCCTGATCTGCTCCTGGCTGAAGGGGGAGCTGTCATCTGTGGCACACTGTTCCTACGGCGGAGGCGGGGCTCAAGAGAAAGAGAAAAAGCAGCGACTCCTGGAAAGGCTCCGCTCAGTGTGGAGTGAGTCCTGCCTGCGGGTGCTCGGGAGAATAGCAAGTCACGTGGCTCGGCCTGGCCTGGGGGCGGAAGGAGGCCTGCTCACCGGGAGGGCAGAGATACCGGGGAGCGCAGAATAGAAGCTGCGACAGTGTCTGAGCTGCTCTAGACTGGAGCGCGTCTTCTTCCAGCGCTGTTCTCATTTTACTTTTGAACTGCTTTGCTACCCGAAGTAACAAAACTGCGAGACAGAGATCTGCGTTTTTCAGCGTGCTAGTGCTGTGACTTTGGGCCAGCGAATTAACTCGTATAAGTCTCCGTTTCTGCATCTGCGAAGTGGAAACATTAACGTGCTTTTATGTGGGGGAGGGAGATCAAATAGAATTATACAGTGCTGAGCATGTAATAAATAGTATCCTCATATACAAGTAGATACATTATGTTTTCATCAAACACAATAACAAATGCAACTCTGCGGTCTGCTGCTTTTCCCTACTTACCTAACTGGGCAAAGTGATGTGAGGGAAAAATAACAATAGCTAATGCTGTTGGTTAAGAGGCACTTGCAATGCAGGAGACACTGTTTAAGGACTTGATGTATTCTAACTCACTTAATCTTCCCAGACCTATGAAATACAATCATCCTTCCAGATCTGCAAGCATTGCATCTACAGATTCAACCAACTTCAGAGTAAAAATAATTGAAAATCTCTGCCCTCGTACCGATTAGATATAGACAGACATCCCCCCTCTGTTGCTCCTTACGAAACATAGTATAAGAACTATTTAAATAGCACTTACAGCGATTAGGCATAAGTAATCTAGAGATGATTTAAAGTATTCAGGAGGATTTACAGAGGTTATATGCAAATGCTACACCATTTGATATAAGAGACTTGAAACCTTAACCTCTGTCCCCACAGACACTGAGAGAATGCTGTTTTGCCACTGTTAGGAACACTAGCAGTGTATTAGGAATAGACTTTACAGGCGATGGGACTGGCGCAGAGACACAACAGAATTCCATGGTTTATTTACGATCACAGAGCTTCCCAGCAGAGCCCGAAGTTCCTGAACTTGAACCCAGGTATCGCAGCCGAAAGCTTGTGCTCATAGCCACGCCGCTGTCCTCGTTGCTGGTCTAGGTGGACAGTGAAGAGTCTTGGGACTGCGGACGTGATACTCGAATCCAGTTTGTTGGGTCGGGAGAAAATCTGGAGAGACATGTGAGTACAGTATCTATTTACATATAATGAAAGGAGCCACGAGAGGCAAGAGTAAGATGCAGAATCTGTGAGGCTGGCCCGGGCAGTTAGCAAGGGTGCATGATCCCGTGGGGAGGTGACTGGGTTTCCCGGAGTGGACGGTCACTCTTCCCTTCTATTCAAAAGCCCCAGCCTTTGCTAGAACAGGGGCCTTGGCAGGCAGGTATTCAGGACTTCAGGGTTTACCAGCACTCTTTGTAGAGCTGCCCATTTATGCACTCAAATAGAAACTTCTCCGGGAAGCCTATTAGATGCCAGAAGATGTGGCCATCTAGAAAGGCGACTTTGGGTAGCGTGTGAGTTACTTTTCTCTCATTGCTGAGACTAAATACCCCATGCTCGAAATGAGAGGGAAAGGGTTTATTTAGTTCCCAGTTTGTAGAGGTTTCAGCCCATGATTGGCTGGCTGAGTGGCACATGGCACAGGGGTGTCACAGAGGAGAAGCAGTTTGTGGCACTCACATGGTAGCAAAGGCAACAAGAGACCTTAACAGCACATTTCTGCCCTTTTTCTCTTATCCAGACTACCAGTAAAAAGGGTAATGCCAAACCAACCAGTGTATTGGTTTAGGGACCACACGCCCTTAATCCCAGCATCACATACTCTAGAGTTAACCACCTCCAAAAAAGCCACCTGTGACTGCATGAGGTATTGCAGTGACCTCTAGACCCAAACCATAACAGGTGGGATATTCAATGAACCAGGATACATCTGACTACACTTCTGAATTTCATGGTTTGGGCATTAGCCTCTCTTCCAAGAAGCCAGTTCCCCCTCCTGCGTGACTTCTCTGGGAAAAAATCTCAACCAGCTCTTCTTTCCCCAGCATGAGCTCTTAGCATCCTTACTGTCCTGTCAAGACATGTGGTTATATCATCTTTTCAGACGGGTCTTGTCTTAGACTATTAAATCATCAAGCTTAACAAGAACAAAACATCAAGTTTTCCATCAGATTGGCCAAAGTGAACATGATTGACGGTGCTGGAGAAAGGGTGTAAGGAAACATACTTCTAGACAACATCGGTAGGAGCGTGCATTAGCGCACTTTTTTTTTTTTTACTCTATTTGAGCATAGCTTGAAAATATCTATCAAAATTTTGACCTCAACAGTTTTTCATTGAGGAATTTCTGAGGGAGTTAATTGGACAAATTTTCAAAAACATATATATGTAGGAGAATGCTCCTTTCAATGATTTTTTTGTTGTTGCAGAAAAAGATGAGGTTTGTTGAATAATTTATGTTGCATTCATACAAAGGAATACAGTGCAGCTGTTAAAGAGCTTGTTATAGGGCAACGTACATTGATATGGAAAGATCTCCCGCCACTGTACTGCTGAGTAAGGAAGCAATTCACACAATCACTTATCTAAGATAACCCCACTAAGTAGGTTTTGTGTGTGTGTGTGTGTGTGGACATGTGCACATGATAGGGGTGTGTGTATACACATGTATGTATGTATAAATGTATTTCAAGGAAGCCACTGTTTAACAGTGATGGCAGACTACATCAAAGAATTATTCATGAAATTATATCATATACGGACTAATACAGAAATGTAGAGAGGAGAGAGGACTAGCTCAGGAAAGTCTCCTAAAGTGACAACTAAGGTGGGCACCGATGCATGAGTGGAAGCACCAAAAGGGGATGAAGATCCAGGTGGAGGTGCCCGGTAAGTGGTTGGATATGGATCCACTGCTGGTCTGCATCTCCAACCGCAGCCACGACTCGGCCCTGGGAAGCCTTGTGCACCAACCACTGAGATCCCTGGCCACAGTCCCAGAGGATGCAGAAGTGAGCCAGGTAAGTGGGTCAATGGGGGAAAAGGCAGCCTGGCCGGGAGCGCTGAACGGGGGCCATGTGTCTACCGTGTGAGGCAGAGGGAAGCTCCACGTGCTCTGAGGAACTTTCCAGGTTCTCCCTCCTTTGCCTCCCCCATCCCCTGGTGCCCTACAGCCAAATGACACTTGGTCTCACAATCCGTTCCATAGTTAAACTTGCACTTTATTAAAATTGCTCTGAATAACTCTGGGGGGGAAATTGTATCCGTCTCCATTCATCTTCAGCGGCTTTTACACCTCACTCGACATAACTGTCTCTTTTGATTAAATCTCCATTAGGGCTCTGTTCCATATTCAGCAGCTCTATAAGCCAATTAACCCATCGTTCCATAGGTTAGGACAAAGAGCATTGCTTCTGCAGGGTGAGAGAGAGAGGGAGAGAAAGAGAAAGACAGGGGGAGGGAGAGAGAGAGAGAGAGAGAGAGAGAGAGAGAGGAAGAGAGACAGAAAAGGGAAACTTCTCTCCCCTGCTATGGCCGCAGCTAATCAGGACTGTATTTGTCATCCTGAGCTCATTTCCTACACTTAATCTAAAGAAAACGGAAAGGACGCCACCAGCAAGATGCACTGCCAGACTTGGAAAGTCTGTGCTCGATCTGTCCCTTATGTCAGACTCCATAGCTGAGATGCCGTTTCTTGAGCCACACGTTGTACGGCAGTGATTACAGACCTCCCAAATCCTTGCTCTCCTTGATCATTCAAGAATCTCCAAGGACACTCATTCTTGTGCCCAACCCCTCCAGACCCTGCCAGGTGTGCAAATGAGAAGCCCATCTCTGCTGTGTGAGGTCTAGTCTAGTGACGGTGAACCTTTTAGACCTTTCAGTGGTGCAAACAGCCCACTGTGGCTCGTAACCCATAGATTTGTCACCACTGTGTTAGGTCTTGGCCCAGTGGGTCTGGAGGCAAGGGCCTGGATGGCCACGGATCACTAAGGTTCTGCTTGCCATAAACTATTCCACTGCTTTGATTTGAATGTGTTCTCTAAATTTCATGTGGTGGAAACTGAATTCTCAATGCAACAGTAATGAGAGGTGGGACTTTCAAAAGTTGATTATGGCATGATAACTCTACCCTTATGAAAAGGTTAATGCCTTTCTCTTGAGAGTGGTTTGGTTACAATGGGAGTTGGTTCCTGGGAAAGGGATGAGTACAGCCCCATTTTCTCTCCTGTCCTTCTGCCCCTGCAATGGGATGTTGTAGCAAGAAGAACCTTGCCAGAAATAGACCCCTTGGCCTTAGACTTTCCATGTTCTAGAACTGTGAGAAGCAAGCCTTTGTTCTTTATAAACCACCCGCTCTCTGATATTCTGAAATAGCAACACACAATGGACTATATCATTGCTTCACCCTGCCCTTGCTGGAGCGCATTGTAAGACTGGCTCCAGGTGGACCCTTTAAGGCCTGGGGATCCACATGCCCTGGGCTCTCAGATTGGTTGTCAGGAACTCTACCATGTTCCTAGTTCTGCTAGTTCATTTCACTGTGGGATGGACCCAGCCGTCTTCATGTGCCAGTGGGATGGAATTCTTCCCTGGCGAGACAGCAACTGTCCACATTTTAACATTGCCTGAAGCTGGAGAATCCTCCTGTTCCTCAGTGCCCCACTAACAGAAGAAGCACTGTGTATTTCAGACCCTAGACGATCCAACAAGCTGAGTCTATGGCGGGCTGAGTGAGGTGACCCGGAATAAGCACTCATGTTGGGTCTTGGGAGGAGAGCGAAGTCTCCTGATCAGGGTGGGGTCACAAGGTGGAAGTAGGATCAGAGACGAGCCCAAGTCCAGAATGGGAGGATAAGCTGAGTCCTCCCAGCTTCCTGGCATGGATCCACCAATCCTACTCTCCCGCTTCCTACCAGCCATAAGGGGAACAGAAGGCCCCAGGTGCCCAAGGTTGTTCCTAACAAGTGACATTGGGAGGGTAGTTTTATCTGTTTCCATATAAATTAAGGTTTCGAAGAAGCCACTGGGCGTGAAGAGCTGACAGCAGTGTCTGGTTGCATCTCCCTGGGCCTCCTGAAAGTGCCTGGGCAGAGAGGCTCCCAGAATCTTCAGCCCAGTCCTGTGAGCCATCAGTAGGAAACCAACAATTGTTTGCAGCCCAGGAAGAGTATGTGTGTGTTTTAGTAACGTTTCTTGTTGCAGATACAAAATACCCAACACCCGCAGTGAAGGAAGGAAAGGTTTCCTCCTGCTCATGCTTTATAAAGGGCTCGGTCCATAACTGGCTGGCTCTGAGACAGGGTGGCATGGCAGAGGGGCATGGCAGAGGAGAAGCAGTTCTTGGCGGGCAGGCGGCAGCAAAACCAAGCCAGCAGTGGCCGCAAGCCCTCTTGTTTTTCTGTCCCAACCCAGGCCACTCACCCTTAGCAGGGGTAGGACTCACACCGAGGGTGGGCCCTTCCATTTCCCGCACCCAGGACTCTGCCAAGCCAACCGGTGGAATCATTTAATCACCGCACACCCATAATCCCAGCGTTGCACGTTCAATTCCAGCAGTCGTAGATCCATGAAAGCCCCACACATGCCTGCGTGAGGCTCTGGGGAATCATTTATTTATTTAATTTTATTATTGGTATGTTTTAGTGGTACATTATATATACACATCCCCAATACACTCCACATCGAGGATTTATGCCAGTATATGACATAACTTAATTCTCAGTTTTCCCCTCCCCTACCACCCCCCACCCCTATATACACAAGCCTTGTTTCCTTTTTTTTTTTTTTTTTTGCCATCAATTTTTTTTTTCTTTCCTCATTATTTACCGCCGAACTCTGGGGAGCCATTCAGCCACAAGTAACAACAACGCGTGCACTCTCAGGCTGTCTGGCCTTTTCCCAGAGCTCCCTCCGTTCACACAGACATCCCACTGAGGTGGGCCGGGCACTCGGTTTGTGGCTACTCCTCCTCTTCCCTGGCGTTCCCTCCCTGCAGCAGGGCTCCTCGGGCGTTCCACGGTCTGCAGACAGCGGCTTGTGCGTGACCCTCCCTTCCAGGCTGGGGAGTTTTTGTTCCCTCACTGAAATGTCACCATGGAACCCCAGGGTCTCACAGATCCTGGATACCATATTCTGGACCTTCACAGCTCAAGTTGACCTCCTTTGGTGACCTCCAGTCTGTCTGCCGTATCTGCCCATAAAACAAGTAAGCTCACAGGCAGCATTAGCATAAGTACAGCTTCTGGAAGGAAAGACGTGACTCTCTCCATGCTGAGCCTTTAGGTCCCACATATGGACGGTATGTGGGATTCTGAGGCCACCACAGGCAGAGTGAAGCTCACAAGCTGGACCACACGTGGTGGGCATCAGTGGGGATGGGAACCATCACAGTCTGAGAACCCCTTCTTTTCTTTCTTTCCTTCTTTCCTCCTTTCTTTCTTTCTTTCTTTCTTTCTTTCTTTCTTTCTTTCTTTCTTTCTTTTTCTTTCTTTCTTTCTTTCTTTCTTTCTTTCTTTCTTTCTTTCTTTCTTTCTTTCTTTCTTTCTTTCTTTCTTTCTTTCTTTCTTTCTTTCCTTTCTTTCCTTCCTTCCTTCCTTCCTTCCTTCCTTCCTTCCTTTCTTTCTTTCTTTCTTTCTTTCTTTCTTTCTTTCTTTCTTTCTTTCTTTCTTTCTTTCTTTCTTTCTTTCTTTCTTTCTTTCTTTCTTTCTCTCCCTCTTTCTTTCTCTTTCTTTCTTTCATCTTTATTGGTACATTATATATACACTTCATGATCACACTCAAGAGAACCATTTCTTATCACTTCCTGTCTCCGTCTGCTGCCCACTGACTATATAACCTGGGGCAAATGAATTCATTCTTTTGAACCTCAGTATTCTGAGCCATAAAATGGGAAAAACAATTATGGAAAGGATCAAATGAGATCACGTACATTATCTGGCACTTGGTTAAGTGCTTGGTGAATGGCAGCCACTGCACTGAAGATGGCGGAAAGACTTAGGACCGCTTTCATGAGGGACGTTCAGGAGGGCTGGAGGATCAGCTGGGGGAAGTCTTGGGGAAATGTGGTGAGGATTTCCAAGCCGTGGGGCACTGCTCAGCGAAGGCAATCCGAGCCAGTGAGGTTCTTGCTATATTTCATATCCTGAGAGACCCATTTGCAACAACTCCTCTATCCATGCAAGATTCACTTCAGTAATAAACATAAGGTAAAATTAATAGTAACAATGACCACAAACGAAAAAAAAAAGTATCTATTCATACCAGTAAGAATACACAAATATTACAGAATAAAAAGAAAAAAGATTAATGGCTTGTTATTTTGTAATGATAGTGAAGGTTTTGAGAAAAGGGAAAACCAGTCTATAGTATGCTACGGCGATAACTAGCAACAGGACATTTTCCTGATTAATTCTTCAGTTCAAAAACAGTCAACTGAAAAAAGAAAGCTGAATTTCAATTTTAAAGATACTCTTCAAATTCAGTACAAATAAACTAAAAATTACACTTTACAAAGGAGATCGCACTTTTTGCTTGTTTTACCCTTTTAAATTTTAAAAACAAAAACTTCAAGTGTTTGCGCTACATGTCAGAATTTAAATCGCTCATTTTCTGAATATTTTTCTGGTCTTTACTATTGTGAGGCTTATTATCAATTTCTTAAACTCAGGGATATGTAGCACCATAGGGACCGGAGACATGAAATGTGCTCAAGTCCAGCTGGCACTGGTCCAACCCTTAAAAATTTACTCTAGAAATGAACACGTACAGCTGAGTTTGCATGAGTTGGAGGCCAACTATGGAACCGGGAGTTTTCCAAATTAGTGCCCATCTAGAACAGAATGTCATTAAAGGATAGGTAATAAAAGTGTGCTCAGTGAAAGCTTATTCCATAGTCATTATTATTGAAATTCAACAGTAACTGTGATAATTATTTAGAATTTGACCAACAAGAGCTTTTGGAAGAGGGTAATATTTTACCACTAACATTGTTCAGAATCACCTGTGAAGGATAATACCAAGCAGACCAAGTTTTAGTCAGTTTTATTATTTTTACATTCTCTACAAATGATGTTGCCCCTTACCGTCCTTACCTGGGGTTGAATCCTTGTGGCCCTAGTGAAGAGAGGGGCTCAGCCAGGGACCAGCGTGAGGAAGAGGGGTGCAGCTTTCAGTGCTCCCCAAAACGGAGTGGCCAGCCTCAGGAGCCAGGAAGCCTTCTGTCACAAAAGGGGCGCGAACAGAGCTCTTTCCAACTTGGGGACTCAGTGACTCTGTGAACCAGGGACGACGGGGCCTCTGTCAGCTGTCGGGAGAGACGGGGGACTCGGCTGTGCCCGAGACTTGTCTGCAGCCCACAGCTCTAGTGCAGCTCCACCCTCGCCCTCCACCCTGCTTTTGCCAACAATGAGCAACACTGCCCGTGGCCAAAGACCAGAAAAGCCCGACTGCTGCGCCAGAGCGGAAGTGGACAGGCTGGCGCCGCCTCAGATCGCCCTGGGAAGATGGTTAAGTGGAGTCGCCTGGATGCTCCCTCTTCTGTGACTCAGATCCTGTGGTAAATCTGATGCTGCTCCTGCCAACCCCAGGGGGGCTGGTGCTCCCTGCCGTTGGCACCCTAGGGGGAAAAAGCAATTGTAGAGAGGGAGTACTGACCCCAAATTTCCATAGTTCTTTAATCCCCCTGCGGGAAGCTCCCATTATCTCTATGGTACAAGATATATTATTAATGGATTACTCTTTCAGCAAGCAAAGGTCATTTTTTTTTAATGCTTTTAATGATTGCAACCTGGATTTTCCTTTCGGAGATAGTGTTTGCCTGGCTCGGACTGTGAACATTAGTGTGCAGCTTGGGGAGGCGCACACAGGGATGTGCCTGCCTCCTCCCGGGGACCCACCGGATTTGCACTGCGACACCTGTCTCAGGGCACGGAAAGGGTGGGACACCGGAAGTCTGGAGGGAGGGGCGCAGCCTGTGACCTGAGGCACCTAGAGCCTGTGAACAAATCCATGGCCACGGTGTGCGCTGATAGATGCCTTCATCGAATGGGAAGAAATTGCTCCAGGAGCACAGCAGATTGGCTCAGTTTGCTTTATTCATTTAAGTAAATGAAAATGGATTCTGGAGAAATCCAGCAAAAGATGGTGGGGTTTCTTTTGGGAGTCAGAGAAGATCTTTTTCAACAAGGGTAGAATGGCTTTGGGAATTCTGACTCACTCGCATTGTACTTTATGGATTCTTTTTCAGTGACACCCTCTTCCTTACCCCCAAACCCTCCCCACTCCGTCTCTGTGTCACTTTGCAAAATCCAAATCCAGGAGGAAGAATTGATCTACCTTGACTCGATAGTCTTGGAGCTGTCTGCAGACAGGGCCATTGTGGTGGACCAGGCAACACGGCGAGTGTAGTGTCGACTCATCCTCCAGCAGGACCAGAGACAGTGCTGGGTTTGTGCTTAGTTGGTGCTTTCCTTTCAGAGTGGGTTTAATCTGGAATGTGTGATGTTGTGATTACATATGAGCGTTAGGTTTGGCGCCACCCTAATCCCGTAGTCTGGATGGGATAAAGGGCTGAAAGACATCGTTAAGGTCTCTTGTGGCCTTTGTTGTCTTCTGCCGCTGTGAATTATTGCCCCCTTTCCTACCCTTCCTTGAACTCAGTGATAGACTAAAAACCTGACAAACTGTAAGACAAATAAACACTTTCCCTTTTAACTTTGGTGTCAGAGAGTTTGGCTCAGTGTTGAAAGAAAAGTACCTAATACAGAAATTTGGTATAAGAGCAATGGAATTGCTGCTGTGACTTTATCTTTCTGCGTGGTTAAAGAGCCTACGGAAGGGGAAGAGTTAGGAAATATTCATAGGTGCTGACTGAAGTAGAGCTGGAGTGTCTTAGACAGTCCATTGGAAGATTCTGGTCAAAACTTAGAATACTGGAAAGCCAGTGAAGACCAGTCTCAGGAGGTTTCTTCTGGGAAAAAGGACTGTATTGGCTATTGGACTCTAGAAAATGTGTGTTAATGGCTGGACAGAAACTTTGCATTTCATTCATGTACAGGGACTTTGCCTGGGACTGAGATTAAAGGCAATGGACTAATTAATCTTGCAGAAAAAATTTCAAGTTAGTCTAATGTTGAGGCTGTGGCATGGGTGCTGCTGGGAGCTTTTAGTCAGATCTATGTTGAGAACCAAGAGCAAATAGCCTGGCAGAATGATTTAAAACATTGGGATTTTGGATAAAAGAGAAGCTCCGGTAAAGCTATGAATAGTAAAGACAGAGCAGAGAGCCCTTGAATGCTGAGAAGGAACAAGAGAGTAGAACAAATGGCCTCAGAACATCATAAGAAGTGGCAGGACTCTACTCTTTGCAGCCTCAAAATTGCAGAAGTGAAAAACTTTGTTTTGCAAAGAAAGGCCTAGAGCACCACATTCCAGAATGGTGGCAGCCAAGGGAAGTTGTTCCCTGGTATTGGGTTTGGAGTGCTCAGTGCCCCGGGAACTTGATCCTTACAGCCAAGAGAGAAGGAAGCCTGGCCACTGCTCCAGCTGGCAGCAGATCTTGGGATTATTCATGTGGCCCTAGTTTTAGGTGCATGCGGAGTCCAAGAGTTTGAGGTCAGGAATGCTTCCACCCAGATTTAGAAGAAGGGCTCAGAGGCCCCACAGTGTGCAAGGGTGAATTTGCAGGTTCAGTGAAGGCCCCAGAAGTTTAGGGAACCTAGAGCATAGATTGTCTGAGGAAAGCTGCAAGGAAGGAGCAGAGCCAGCCCGAGAGAAGCTGTTGGAGCTACAGCCATCTGAAGTGTGGTAGGGACTGAGCCACCCAAACGCTTTGGGGTTCACAACTTGCCACAGATTGCCAGGGAAGCTGGAAGTGGAACTTTGGGCTTTAATATTTGCCCTGCTGCATTTTGGACTTGTGCCGGCCCCATTCCTTTGTATCCCCTTTTGGAATGGCAACGTCTGTCTTGTGCCATTGAATGTTGGAAGTGTTTAGCTTTGTTTTCATTTGTACAAGGGCTTGCAGCTAAGAGTTTGCCTTAAATCTCAGAGACTTGAGGCTCGGACTTTTCAACAATACTGAAACTGTTAGATCTTTGGCAACTTTTAGAGATGGACTAAATGCTCTTTGCATAAAGGGTATGCACAAGTCTTTCCAGGCCAGGATGGAATGTTATGGTGTGTGTTTAGAAGACCCCCAGACCTCATGCGGATGAAGTAGGGCTTTCTTTTTCAGAGATGCAGAATATAGACTGTGTGAGGTTTGGATTAATGGTATGTAATTATTAAACACTACTCGTGAGTGATTGTTTGGACGCTGTCCCAACCCCATAGTCTGCGTACAGATGGAGCAGGAAGTGGCCGTTGAAGGCCCGTCCCTCCTCCCTTGTTGCACGTACAGTCTTGTGCCACCATAAACTATTGCCTCTTTGTTATGTGACATCCTACCTTGGAGCCAGCCAATTATGGACTGATTCTGCAAACTGTGAACTAAATAAACCTTTTCTCCTCTAACTTTGGGTGTCAGGTGTTCTGTCTTAGCAATGAGAGAAAGCTAACTACGACAAAAGGAGACTGGAGGTTCTTGTAGTAGTGTTAAAACTTGACCTTGAGTGAATGATTCCAACCAAAGGAACATTTTTTGTAAAGTCCTGGAAGAAATAAAGACCATGGCATATGTATAGAACTTTGCGTAGGATCAGCCATTGCAGAGTGCTTCAGCGTGGACTGAAACGCCAAGCTCCCTGAGTTCGAAACCTGCCTCCACCAGTTCTGCATCCTTAAAACTTTGACTAGTTGCCAAACCCCCTGGACTTTAGCCCTTTAGCTGTGAAAAGCGGATAATAATAACATTTATCCTATGAGATGCCCAGGACAGTGAATGCATATAAAGGATATGGATCGGTGCAGAAACACAGAACATAGTAAATGTTCAATAAATGTCAGTTATTTTTATTATGTATGGAGCTTTGAATAGGAAAAGAAGGGGGGGCAGGTAGGATTTTATCTCCGCTTCTCCAAAGAAACAGATGTCCATTGTAGTACAAGGAGAAAACAAGAGGCTATATTTGCTTTTTGAAAATGACAAAGAAGTGAAACTTCACTAGTGTTTAAATGGAGTGACACTGTTACCCTCAGGTACCCCTCGATCAAACAGTGATGGATCTCCTGGTGTGCATGTGGTCTCTTGAGAACAGTGACAGTCCCCTCCCACCCGAAGGCTGCAGAGACTCCTCTTGGGATTTTGCCTGCTCAGCCACATAGAATTTTGCATGGTCTGGGAGAGGATAATGTTTTGAGTGGGAGAATCTTTGGCTCCTTTGTGATAAGAAGGGCACTGATTTTGTGCCACCCAAAGAGTCACAGGCTAGCTCGTTGAGCTGAACAATGAAAAGCATAATTTTCTTTTACAGAAAAAAACCAAGTTTTCCAAATTTGCTGACCTTTACAGTGATGACAGGTAGCTGTTGCTATTAGATATTTTCAAAAAAGTAAATATCTGTAATCTGCCCTTTTGAGGTAAAGGTGATGTTTTTAACAGTGTCTAAGAAAGCAACTGCTTTTAAGAGGTTTCCCTGAAAGAAGATGTATTTAAAAATGGACATTTGAAGTATTCCTACCATTATATGATGCTATTGCCTAAAACAATGTCAGTATGTCATTTATCAAGTCTATCATATTTGTGTGCTATGAAGACTTGGAAACAGAATTTTCTAAGTAGAAAAATTCTAGAGGATTCCAAATGCATTTGCTCAAAATATTAAATTGTTACACATTCTGATCTATTTACAAAAGCCACTGATTAATGCATGGTAAATGGAAATCTACTAGGCAAATGTCCACAGCACGCTTTGTAAGTTTGTAAATGGGAATGAAAAATGAGTCTGATATGTAGAAAGTGAGGCCCATAATGAACATCTTTGTTTTTTTATCTCCTTTTCTTTGGGGTGTCTCACAGCCTATCAAGTCCCCAAACCATGGAAAAATAAACATTGTTTCAACCTGACCTTCAAAAAATTACATCAAAAGCTGCTAACTTAAGATTTTTGAAATTAATGAAGCATTTACAATGAGCAATTACACTGCCCCTTATTCATTCAGTTAATGGCTAAATTTTTTTCTACATATAAAACATATTTTATAATTTTCACCTCTGTCTTTTCTCCTTTAAAATGTTCTATGCATGCAAAATTTCCACAGTGCACAAGCACATTACATGCTGGTATGTTAATTATATGTATAACAGACAAGTGAATAATGAGCACGTTCACTATGATGTGTCCTCAAAAAGTGTTCACTGATGGGGTGTTGAGGATGCAAATGGAGGAACTTCGGTTGAGGATGGGGATACCCTAAAAGAAATTAATGACGGAAGTTACAGGGTAGGTTTGCGAGTGCTTAACTGAGTACAACATATGACCTGGTGGTGCTACAGCAGGGAAATGTGGTCACTGGCTGGGCTGTGTGCCTCACCTTGACCAGAAACCTGCAGGGAAGCCATGTGGGATGTGTGTTTCGGTGTGTGGCGGAGAGGCAAAGACGTGTAGGCAGAAGCTTTCAAATGTGCACTTCCACATGCCCCAAAGCCCACTCAGAGTGATACGTGCAGAGAGACGCTCGTTACGGGAGCTCCATCTCCTAGCGATGGGATCATCCAATTGAAACCACTCGGCCGACCTAGCGAGAATCAGTCCTCTCTGTTGTTGCTGATGTGCCAGTGGCTCTACGAAGCTGGGGGCTACTTGAGTAGTTCTCCTCCCAGTCACATCAGGGACAGCTGGCAGCAGACCCTGACTGAGGAGCATGGAGGGAAAGTGGTCACGTGCTGAATACTTTGAAGTCCGTTTCCTGGAAAGGTCTTTGAAGAGCCTGAGGCGCCATCTCCCCTCCCCCAGCCGTACAGATTCTACACTTGATCTTAGCCGAAAGGCCGAGAAGCGATCGTACAGATTCTAGAGAAGGGCTTGAGGATGGCTGGCTTGCTTGGGATTTAACGCGGGGTTCTGTGGTGTGGAGAGTAGGAGTGGATATGATCGAGCAACAGGACAGACACAGCCTGATGGGCGCTGTAGGCCCTGGACTGATCAATGATCAGAAGGCACGTTCTCAGCCGGAGAATGGTTTTGTTCTCTGTAGACCATTTCTCAATCATGGGGCCTCATTGTCCGATTTGGATTGCAGTCGTCACGTCTTTAAAATGAGGGCCTTTGGCAGTGCTGGTGCTTTCGGCCCTTTCTTCCCGTGGCACGGGTATCAAGCGCTCAACGTTTGATGACAATCTGGGAGCTACCAGCTGCGGGCGCTCTCGGTGTTCAAGGCACGCATCAAATACACCTTGCACTGTACCTTATCCCACAGTCACAGCTACCTTCTGATGGGGTTTCTGTCTCAATTTTTACAGAGGAGAGTGGAAGTGGTTCAAGGTCAAGAAGCTGATAAGTAACACAAGTAGGACTTGAACTCGAGTCTGTCTAACCTCAAGGGCTCAAACCCTTCGATACCACATTAGCATGTTGGAAGGTTATTCACAGTGTAGTTAGGCAAAGTTTCCCCATCTTTTTTTTTTTTAAAGGTAGTAACCCCGTTACATCTGGAACTCTCACACTTCCCTCTGGAGACTCTGATATGGGTCCCTCAAGTGTAATCCTGACCTGGTGACAATCGTAGGTCCAGACTATCTCTAAAGTCTATTTTGAATCTGCTACTTCTATGAAAAGGTCTGGATGAAGCATACAATCCTGGGTACTCGATCTCCAGCCGCTCTAGTGGCCATCACTAGATACCTCTCCAGCACCTATTTCTCTGTTCCTTTTTCAGAAAGGAATCTGATCTCCCACTCACCCATCTGGGTGTGATTTAAACCACTGCCCAGTCAGAAATGAGTCTTGATTGGCCGAAACTATCATATCTTACTCACATTTGCATATTATATTTTTTAGCCGTAATTATTGGTTCAAGGACGGCCCTATGACCCCAACTGTTCCAATCAGAGAAAAGTCTCAGGATTTTTAGAGTCTCATATTTGTAGGAATGAATATTTTATTTGACCGAGGATGTAATAAAATCTCTAAAGAGAAGACCTGGAAAACACTGATGATACCGTTTCACCCAAGTGGGAGGCAGAAAATCCATGAAGAACTTATATAGGTCTTACAAACAGAAGGAATGACTTGGGGAAAGGGTTATCTTTCCCCTCACCCCTCTACACCTCTGTCTCTGCCCTGCGATCTTCCTTACAGCTGAGACCACTGGTTCCCTCACCCAAATGTACAATTTTTATCTCACAAACATCTCAGACCAGTTTGGGCTGAAAGGAGGAGATGAGGAATGCAGGGTATGAGGGTTCTTTTCACTCTTAAGTCTGCTTCAAGGTAAGTCCGAGACCCAGAGGTGACTCAGGGCCCTTGACATCCCACCAGAGACCCCCAAAGCTCAGCAGTTAACATCGCCTACCTGCCACTTCCTCAACGTACAAGGCTTCCACTCTGAGTCCCATTGAAATGCATGTCCGGGGACTTTCATAGCTCCCCAGACCCTGGGAGGACTGAGGCTGACTTTGCCTAGGGCCAGGATTGTGCTACGTGCTGGCTGTGAGTGCACTGACCTCGATGCTGATGTTAGATGCCTGTCTGGAGACCAGCGAACCCTGCCACTGTTCCTGGGACTAATCTAAGGCTCAAACATGCCCTGCTAGGCCTTATCTGATTGTATTCTGTCCCTCACCCACATCTCTGCAGACAGTTAAACATGCTTCCCTGTGGAGACGAGGCGATGGTGACAGGGACGACCTGCTTAGCACGGACACGGATGGGGATGGATTCAGGCAGCTCTCGGCAAGAACGGGGGCTGCTAACAGGAGGAGGGTTCTTTGAAAGGCGGTGATAGATGCCGGTTCGGGCAGCTGAGTGGGCAGTGTGGGAGTCGGTCTGAGCTGGCAGCAATTTTTCCTGTTTTCCCTGGCTTTGAGATGACAATCTTGAAACATGGCCCGGCACAGTAGCTGGTCAGCTTGAGTGCTTTATTTTTATTTCTTATTCCCAATCAACAATTG
>PVIC010028583.1:0-23103 GCA_004025085.1 Thryonomys swinderianus
CTTTGTCTCCATGTCCTAGATTTTCAGGAAATGTGTGAAGGAAGGGAAGAGAGGACTGAAGGAGGAGGGAGGCCTGTACCTTATTTAATCATCTCCAGGTAGAAAAGTCCAACCCTCAGTTTAAAATGTATGCATTTCCTCTTTAAAAGTTAGTTTCACCTATTTTCTTTCAGCACAGGACCAGAAAGGAAGTGAGAAGAAGGAAAAAGTTCCTTTAGGTCAGCAGCCCAGGCTCACTTCCTCCAGGGGAATCTCCTCTGACTCATTCTCCACTCAATTCTGCCTCCTGCTGTGCCAGGCCCCTACCAGATGCTGAGGAAGCTAACATGTCAGCCACCAACCACTGTGCAAAGTGCCCTGCAAGGTGCTAAGGGAACATGATGAACTATTCATTTAGCCTAGGAGAGAGCACTGGGCCAGGCAAGGCTCCTCGCACCCAGCATGTGCCTAGGGCCAATGTTCAACCGGTGTCTTTAAATTCAACCTTAGACTAGGCCGAGGCCTAGTTGGAAGCTGAGGTCGGAGGTCGGAGGATTACCTGAGTTCAAAGCCAGCCTGGACTACACAGTGAGACTCAAAACAAACCATTAGTTCATTAATTAATTCAGCCAAGGCAATGACTATTGAGGAATATCCAGAAAAGTCAGTGCAGCCAGAGCACCACTAAATGGGAAGGAAGTTGGAGACAAATGCTAAAGAGCCTTCAGTGCCACTCAAAAAATATGAAATCTCTTGTAACGATGAGGAGTAACTGATCCATTTTTAGGCTGGGAAGGACACACACAGTCAGGTGTGATTTCAGAATAAAGGAGGCTTGTGATCTCACCACTCTGGGAGGCTAAGGCAGGAGGGTTATAAATTCAAGCCCACCCTGGGGAACTTAGCAATTTAAGGGAGAAATTATCTCAAAATAAAACACTGAAAGGCAGAGGAGAGGCTGGAGATGTAGTTCATTGTGAAGGTTCTGGGTTCAATGGTTCAGTCCCCAATAACTATATACATGCGTGTACATGTGC
This sequence comes from Thryonomys swinderianus, assembly GCA_004025085.1. Taxonomy (NCBI): domain Eukaryota; kingdom Metazoa; phylum Chordata; class Mammalia; order Rodentia; family Thryonomyidae; genus Thryonomys; species Thryonomys swinderianus. Next base: position 1,017 of record PVIC010028583.1, read on the forward strand.
ACGTGCAAACACACACACACACACACACACGGCTTGAAGAGTTTAGACTGAACAGAAAGACAGGAACAAGACTGTCAGAATCCAGGCCAGAAATGGGATCTGAACTAAGCCAGTGGCAGCGGAACAGGAAGAAGCCTTGTATCCATCATCATTTGGTTTGGGTGTCATGAGCTGGGGGTGCCTAAGGGAGGGGCAGGTTTCTCCTCTGGGTGCATGGAGCTCAGTGTACCCAGCTCCCAGCCCTACACCCAAATGGAGGCTGGGGCTAGAAGGCAGATCAGCCTACAAACTGGCCAGGGCTCAATTCAGGGTCCCATCAGGGTTCACTGAAAATACTTCTTATTATGAAGTTTATTCTGCAAATCAATGAACATCCTCAGTGGCTGGCTGGGCTCTTTCCACCCACTGAATGAATGACTGCTGCAGAAATGGCAGGTCCATAGGTAAGAACACTGACTATGTGAAAGCAACCATGTCATCATCTGTGTAATTTTTAGGATAGTAAAAAAATATGTTGCCAAAAAGAAATCTGGGGCCAGAAATTTAGCTCAGTGGTTCCAGCACCTGCCTAGCAAGTGCAAGGTCCCTGATTAGTAACCAAATACAACAATGCCGGGCATGGTGGCTCATGCCTGTAATCCCAACTCTCAAGAGGCAGAGGCCAGAGGATTGCTGAGTTTGAGACTTGATGGACTACATAGTAAGCTCAGGGCCCACCTGAACTTTGAAGTGAAGTGAGATCGTCTCCAAAAAAAAAAGAAAAATCTGTTAAATTTCTAAATGCCTCCAGGTTTTCCCCAATGCCCTGAGGCCATAAAGGCCCATGACATTATCAACCATCTGATGAACTCTGCTAATGTGCTGGGTACTTTCATGAGCATAGACACTCCAGAGCAAAGAAAAAAATATTCTCCCCAGATCCTGAAAAATTCACTGTCACACATTGAAGTGAAAATCCTGGGCCCGTGCCCCTCTCCACAGCAATACGTGGTTCAATGTCCCCAAAGATAGCCCTCAACCTACACAGACCAGCACACATGTCATTTGGCTGCCAGCCCACAGCCCCAGACTGGAGACTTTATTGGGTCTCCTGAGAACAGCTGTCAGCCCTCTGCAGAATCCACTTTTGATAGAGACACTGTGATCTTCCTATCCTCTACCACTGCAGACCCGGGGCATGTCTGGTTTCCAAGGCTGAGTCTGAGCCTGGGGTTCTGGATACACAGTCAGTCACTGCTTCATTTCCTCTCCCACCAAAATACTAACTGGTGATGTCACTGGGCAGAACTTTCACTTTTCATCTTAGGCAGTAGTGATGATGGCTGCTGCTGATGATAATGTTGTTGTTAATTAGTCTACATTTCCCAAGACTTCCCATGAGGCCAGCGCCTGACACTGTGCCTAACTCTGAGAGGTCTCGAGTCTCTGGTGAAGAAACAGTCCAGACCCAAGGCCTGCCTCACAGATACCGCCCAGACAAGTCTCCCCTTCCCTCTGGCTTCATCAAATGCACCCTCCAAAGCCTGCCTATGTGCCGTTCCTCAACCTTCAACCTGGGTTGCCTTCTTCCCAGTATAAACGGATCCCTTTTACTCCTCTCCTGACAATATGTTGTGATCATCTACTTCTTTTCCCCCAAAACATACTGATAAAGAAATATTATTCAATAAGATGGGCCCTTGCCTTGCCTCCATTTTTTTTTTTTTCCTCATAGAATGTTTTGTTTTGGAAATGTAATAGTTTGTGCTGCTCGGCTCCTATGCTATGTATCAAAATGGTTTGTGACTCTTTGAACTGTGTGACCTTTCAAGAATGTTCTATTAAGCTCCACCCCCTCACAAGAATGTTGTTAAGCTCTGCCCCTCAAGAATGTTCCCTTAGGGCCGGAGGGTTAGCTCAGTGGTTCCGGCGCCTGCCTCGCAGGCGCAAGGTCCTGAGTTCGATCCCTGGTAACCACATATAATGCTGGGCGTGGAGACTCACGCCCACCAACAATCAACACCACATACCACAGTGCTGGGCGTGGTGGCTCACGCCTGTAATCCCAGCCCTCGGGAGGCAGAGACAAGAGGATTGCTGAGTTCGCAGCGGCTTGCCTGGGCTCCATAGTGAGCTCAGGGCCAGCCTGAACTACAAGGCAAGACCCTGTCTCAAAAAAAAAAAGAATGTTCCCTTAAACTCCACTCCCTTTAGAGATGTTCTTTAACTCGGTACTTCTTCAGGAATGTTCTGTAACTCCACCTTCCTGCTTCAGTGAGCATCCTCATCTACAACCCTGGAGATCCCTATACAAGGAGGCTCTCATTTCTGGTAGAGTGCTCAGACTTCCAATATGAACTTCTCTGAGCCTGATGGTATAGTAAAGTTTTTTCTGCACTTCTTTGAGTGACCATGAGATTCTCAAATCCTCAAATTTTAGTAGCCATGACCCAGAGCTATAATACTGAGCTGTAACTCAACTGTGCCTCAGAGCTGTAGCACTTGGCTATATAGCACTGAACTGCTCTGCTCTCTCACCACAATGTAAGTACTTCGAAGGTCACGATTTGCTTCCTCTTCATCTCTGAGGTGGTTAGTACAGATGTATGAATACTCAAAGTTTTGTTCATAAGAAGTCCCAGGCAGAAGAAAGTCCTGGGGAGCAGAGATGGCCTAACAGAAAAGGTATAAACCAACCCTGAAAACTCCTAGCCCAGAGCTCCCCAGGAAGGCAGCCTTCCAGGTCACGATGATTGAAGATCAGGATCCCAGTTTCAGAGAAGGGGTCTGGTGTGGGGTAGGAGATGAGCCAGAGCTGCTCCTTAAATGGCCTTTCTACCAGAATCTGGTAGGCTGGGCCACTTTACAGATACGCTATAGTGGAGACCTGAGCCCAGTACCAGCCAGCGCTGGAGAAATGTTTGTGGAGTTGAATGGAACAAACTGAAAAATGCTAGCTATTTGTTCTTGCGGCTGCAGAGAGGCCAGCTCCCCTCTGGGGGCAGTTTGTAGGCAAATTATCTCAGGACTGTGGTCTGTTTCCTCTAATGAAGCTTCTCCCTTTGCAGCTTAGCTCCCAGTGGTGTGGGAGGAGGCAATGCTCAGTCAGCCCCAGTGACCTGCACCGAGGCAGCACACACAGCTTCCCTCAAACCGTGGGCAGCATAACCACCACCCCAGCAGGGGGACGGTCACCATGACCTGCTGGGCCCAAGAATTCTAAGCAAGGCAGTGCCTGTCACAGCCTCCTCCCTCTCCTCTTTCTCCCCCTCTTCCTTTCCTCTTCTTCCTCCTCTTCTTTCTCCTCTTCTCCTTTCCCTCCTGCGCCCCCTCTTCCTCCTCTTCTTCCTCCTCCTCCCCTCCTGGGGCCCTCTGGGGAGGAGAGGAGGAAGGTGCAGGGAATCATGCTGACTTACATAACCAGCTTCCTTGGGAGTCAGAGGCCCCTGCAAGTCACAGCCCAGTATTTGCCTGGGGGTTAGGGGGCTGGGTGGGGTCTTTGTCCCTCCTCTCCTGCCTCTCCCTCAGACCCTCTGCAGCAGGCACCTCCTGCTAGGGCTGGGAACCAGGAAAGCCTGTTGTTTTCTGAGTGTGTGAAACACTGGCCGGCTGGCTTCCCTGGCAGCAAACCAGGCTCTGGGCTCTACATGATGCGGGTGGGGACTAAAGTGAGAAGCCTGGGGCTAAAATGCCAAGGCCCTCCCTCCACAACCTCCCAGCTTCCGCCTGCCCAATCTCTCCCACTTCCTTCTAGAGAATCTGCTCTGGCTGAGAAGCCAAAGGGGAGGGACTGGCCTCAAAGCACAACACTGCTTCCCTGGCCTGGGCAATCTCATTTCCTTTTCCTGCCATTTCCATCTCTGAGCTTTTCCTGTGCCCTGAGTCATCTGTCAGTGTGCAAATAACTAGAAGCTGTGTGCACACATGTCCTGCTCGGATGGGGGTCAGGAGGCAGGAGTATGAAGACAAAGCTGAGACCTAGTCCTAGCCCTGGATAACAGTAAGAACTTTTAATCAAGCCCTGACCCTCCTGGCAATCCTATGCAGTTGGGCTATGTTATTAATCTCATTTTCCAAATGATAAACCGGGGCTCAATGAAACTAAGACTGGAAGCAGTGAAGCTGATGCCGGCTCTAAAATGCATACTCCCATGCTCAGCCTCTGCCTCGGGCAGTCCTTTCCACACACGCTAGAGATGCTACCGGGTAATTTCCGCAAAGACTGAAGACACTGCTGGGCACGGGCGAGTGCCCTATGCCCTGAACAGTCTCTCCTGAGGTTGATAGTTTGGAGAGCCCAGGAGAGCCCTGAGGATAGGCAGGGATAAGTCAGGACCAAGGACAGGATGTGCTTGGGAGGCAGGTGAATGAGTTTGCTGCCAGCAAATCCCTTCTGACTAAACTTACTGCAGCTCAGTCTTGGGTGGATCAGACCACTTCTGCCTCCCAAAAGGTTACTGGAGGTCAAGGCACCTTGTATGGAACAGCCTGCTGCCAAGGGCATCTGCAATTTATAAAATGACAAGAAAGTCCTAGAGACCTTCCAGCCCAAAGCCACTGCCACTTCCTACTTGACACATAGGGAAACCGAGACCTGAAGAGGAGAAGCAGTTTGCCCTGGTACCACAGGCACAGTGATGAGACCTAGTCCTAGCCCTGGATAACAGTAAGAACTTTTAATCAAGCCCTGACCCTGCTCCCAGTTCACTGGAGTGCTCTCCCCAGATGGCACACTTTCTGCACCTGTCTGTCTCTCTCCCTGCCCCAGCTCTGCCCAGGGCCAGTTCCGAGCCTCCCACTCACTCTCACCACTGACTCCCTCCCCTCCACTGCTCTGGGCCAAGGAACAATTCTTGGATGGTTTAATTAGCTGATTATGACCACAGCCTGCTGGATCCAGTGCCCAGAATTCTGTCCCCAGTAATGAAGTGGGTTCTGAGCACTTGCCCAGTGGGCAGCCATTGGGCAGCTCTGGGCTCCTCTCAAGCTGCATAAAGAGCTCCATGATCACCATGGGCATCAGAAGCCATGGTTTCCCCCCTCCCCAGGCCAGGTCAAACCACACCGGGGGTACCTGAGGCAGACCCAGATGTCCAGCCTGAGGAGGGGCCTCACTACCCTCCCAACCACTGTCCAGACCCAGGACAGGATCGGGGAATAAGTGAATTTGGGAGTGATGAGCAAAACCACCCTCTGGCAGCCAGGAGGGGATGGCTCCCGCGCACTCACTCAGGAAGGAAAACTTGGACACGCAGAGATAAATAGGGCGGACGGAGATGGCAAAGCAGCAGGAACCAATGCGGGAGGCCACGGGGAGCCCACACCCCAGGGCAGGAAGCTCTGTTTGTCAGAAAACACATTGTCCCAGCAAGGGAAAAGCTATTCATCCACTGAACTCTGACCTTTGGGCCACAAACCTACTCTAATTCTTGGGGCTCTGGGCTACTCTCCAGTATTTTGTTTTGGTTTAGTTTTTGGATTTTGTGTGGTTAGCTGGCATTTATTCATTTGTTTGTTACAGGGTCTCCCTATGTAGTTCAGGCTGGCCTTAAACTCCTGATGTAACCAAGGCCATCTTGGAATTTACAGTGATCCTCCTGCCTCAGCCTTCTAAGTGCTGGGATTACAGGTGTGCACCCCCACACCCAGCTTCTCTGAAGTATTTTGAAAGCAGCAAGAGCCCCACCACCCTCACTAGTCATTCTGCCCCATACCTCAGTTTAAATTCTCCCAGTCAACCACCTAAATTGAGCTACCTTGGCTGAACAAATATTTATGAAATTCAGGGCTGTGCCAGGCCTGTGCAGATACTAGACACAAGCTAGATGCCCGGCTAGGTGCCCTTGGAATGTCACAAGTAGGCAAGTACCCAGAAGCCATGCAGCGGAGGAGCCAGAGTGTGCAAGAGAGAAAACGGCCGAGCGCTTGGAAATCACTGAGGGCTTCCTGGAGGCACTGACTTTGTCCCAGGGACTCTCTGTACATCCCCATTTCCACTCACTTAATCCTTAAGGCAAACACATACCCCATTTCACAGACGAGGATGCTACAGTAGAGAAAGAGATAACAACAGCTGAATACCCCACCAGTGAGCAGCAGAGCCTAGATTTGAAACCAGGAAATCTGGCTCTTCCCAGGGTGTAACCTGTATGCTAATCAGCCTCTAATCTATACTGATCAGATCACAAAGGCAGTGATGGAGACCAGAGGAGGACCCCAGAGTAGCCTGGAGACCCCAGAGCCTTGAAGGGAAGGCCGGGAGTGGCGGTCCACGAGGAAGGAACAGCCTAGGCAAAGAGAATGGAACTTCGAGGACCCACCAGTTACTCTGGATGTATTGAGGCCCCAGGGGAGGCGGGAGATGAGGCCAGGGAGGTGAAAGTGGCCACCAAAAGAGGACTTGAACCCACGAAGACAGTACAACCCCTTCAAGACAAGGGTGACTTCCTCCTGGCCCTCAGTTCCATCGCAAACCCTACTGAGCACTCCGCTCCCTCCAATTCTCCGTCCCACTGGTCTGTGATAGAGGGCTGAGACAGCCAACCTCTCAGTTTTTGGTCACCTCCAACCCACTAGCAAAATACAGAAAAGTCTCATATACACAGGGCCCAGAGTGGGTGAATGGTGTGCCCAAGGTCACACAGTAATAAGTATGCAGGAGAGCACCTGTTAGGGTGGCATGGTACCACTCAGCAGTCTACCCTCAGCCATCTCATGACCCTTTGCCAGAACTACCCCAGTCATTTATGGCAAGGCTGGCAGATAGGACAACGCTACACGAAGACCAAGGGAACCAGTAGTAGGTTCTGAGCCCCAGGGCCAGCAGGAAAGGCCCCTGGACACCTGGGACTGAGCCGGCGCTCCTCCTGCTAGCCTCACTCAGGACACAGCCCCCAGCCTCCCAGAGGCTCTGTAGCACCAACGCTCAGCTCCACACCAGATGCAGGGGACCCAGCCTCCTCGGTGGTCTCAGCCAAGTGTGGCCAAAAAAGCAGCTTAGTCACTGTGGTGACCTCAGGCACACAGAGCTCCAGGCCTCCTAGACTCAATCCCTGGGGGTGTGGCTGGGGGGCTCCTCTGGCATGATGTCTCCCAGGCAGGAACAAGAAGTTCCACTGAAGTAGGACTAAAGATGGGGCCGGTCCCCAGAAGGAGGAGGCTGTCTCCTGAGAGATGACCCAGCCAGGCCCTCGGGGAGGGAGGGAGGGAGGGGACCGGGACAAGTGTCCTTTGTTCCCCTCTCAAAGCAGCCACCCTATCCCCCAACCCCCATTCTCCTCCTCCCCACTAGGACTGAAGCCATTCCTAGGACAGGACCGGTCTTGCGGGGGTGGTTACTCAGAAACCACCTAGAAAACATCTGTTCTAATCCCAGGCCAATGAAGGAGACAAGGCCTGCCCTCAGGCGCCCCGTTTGACAGGGTGGTATATCCTGGTCCCTCAGGACCTCCCAATCTGATGGAGGTATCATGGCCGCCCTCCCCTGAGCATCCAGTCTAATGTGGGAAGATCACTTTCATTCTGAGGGCTTCCCAAAGGGAAAGATGTAACTCCTGCACTTAGGGCTGACAGCAAAGGCAAGAAAGGAGGGAAGAGCTGGGTCCAGATCAACAAACCTCGGCCAGACATCTCCTATGAACCAGACCCAGAGGATGATGGGCCAACAGACAGGAGGCAGAAACCAGACCAAAGGAGCTCACCAACTGGAAGGGGCAGACTCCTGGGGCATGCATCAATGTGGGAAGAAGTGCCATGACACACGCTCACTCAGGCATCCAAGCCTGCTGGCCACACACACCCCCACACCCGAGCCAATATCTGACCCTTGGCGAGGACTCTTCCTGTTTTGTTTTGTTTTTTTTAGTACATGTTTGTAGTACATAATGACCATGTTCACCGCAGGGGACTGTACACGTATGTAATACGCCTCAATTCCCTTGGCTCCCCAGAGGGCTCTGCTTTCCATTTCGGACACCCTCCTCCCGCAAAGCCTTCCTCACACCGCAGCACCAGCCCGCTCTGGTCAGTCACTCTGCGAAGCTTCCTCAAACCCCGACAGCCGGAGCCCTTCCACCCAGGAGGCAGCAAAGTGCACGGCTTCTCCTGGGACCGGCTCCCACCCACTGATGTTCCCCCTGGCTGCCAGCCTGGCCTTCAAAGGACAACAGTGCAGGGCAACGGCACAAGCACAGGCAGAGGAGGAAGTGGGCCGCAGAGCCCACCAGTCCCCATGCCACAGCACCCTGGGTCCAGCCCACAACACACCCTAGACGGGCAGAAAGCAGAACCCATGCCCTCCCTCCTCTGCATCACAGTCCAGCTGCGCCCACACAATGCCATCCAAACCCCCAGTCACCCACCGCTGCCTCCGGCTAACTGTGGGGAGTCCTGCTGCAGCTCCTCTGTGGCTCTTTTCCGGCATCCGCAGCCTCCGGGCCCAGCACGCTCAGTGTCCTGCCTCTTGTCTCCCTGGCAGGTCCTGGGGTCCCCAAAGCCCCGCTCTTCCTGACCGTCCCCTCTCCTGCTCCCGCTCCCTAGCTTCTCTCCACGCGGCGTGCGCCACACTTCCCAAGGCAGCCATATCAGCAGTGAGGACCGCAGATCCCAGCGCCGACCTCAACCCCAGCCCGAGGTCTGGGCCCACCTCTCTTGACATCTCCCTCCTCATCCTCATTCTGCGCCACAGTCAGCTGCCCTAGCTGCCCTGCCAGACTGATGCCACCCCCTCCCTGCATGCCCAAGCATGGCCACCCTGGCAGCAGCGGACGCTGGCCTGGTGGAGGCCGGGAGGTCACTTGGAGATACCAACACTTGGTGTGTTGCCCTCCCAACTGCCGCCATGGTGACAAAAGCCCCAGAGGTGGCAAGCCCACAACTCAGGACACTGGAGCTCGTGCCAGTGGGGTCTTCCACCTCCTGGAAGAGAGCTGCCAGAGAAGCCTGCAACCCGGAAGCCAGCGTGGAATCAGGGACAGTGGGCCAGGCTCCCTGCTCCCATTCCAGCAGCCCCAGAAGCTGTCCCGGCCAAAGCCACAGGACTTCCCCGTGTTCCAGCCAAGACCGGTCACGCAGGGCTTAACCACCAAGAGAAATGACAGCCAAGGTTCACAGAGAGCTGGTGATTACACTTCCCCATCACAGCCACTCATCTCCCTCAGAAAAAAAAAAAAAAACAGTTCATAAACATCTGCAGGAAAGGAAATTCTGTTCCAGCGGACTGCCCTTGGGAAGTCCCTCCTGTTGTCTAAATTTGATCCTTCATGTTGCTTTTAGAGCTAATGCAAATAGCAAGATCAGGGAAGGTAATTGTAAACCAGATAAGTTCCCCTTTCTGAATGAAATTATTGAGTAGCAGAGAGGCCTGTGTGAGCCTCAATTCAGGAGCCTACTGGCTGAATTAGCTATTTCTCCCAGTCTGCTTCTCCAGCTATAAAATGGGAAAAACAATCTCGATGTTACTAGGTCATGGAGAGAATGCAGTCGGCTTACACGCATAATTCTAATATATACCAGGCACAGCAAAGGTCTGAGTTCAACTAGCAAGGTTGATGGACTCCACTTCTTTTTCTTCTTCTATGCCTCAGATCCATCTTCTGTCTGCATTCTGGGTGCACAGCCTTCGTTCTCAGCCTTCACCCCAACCACCTCCTGGGCCTCCCTGCCTCCTGGCCTGCTCTTCCCGTCTGTCCTCCTGGCCACTGCCAGAGACACTTCTCGGAAAGGAAAATCCACTCCTATATCTCCAGTTCTGAAAACCTTTGGGTCAACCTGAATCACCACCAGCCCCACGGGAAAATCCCGTCCCCTTCACCCGACAGCCCTGGCGAGGTAAGACTAGCTACTCGTCATCCCCAGACAAGGCTTTGCACATTCTTCAGCCGGCTTCCTGTCTCCGGGCTGTGCACATTCTGCGCCCTCGGCCCGGCGTGACGTCCTCAGGCCCAGCCTCTCGGCCTTCCAGGTGAGGCTCTGCAGCGCCGCGGCCACCTCCTGCCCAGAGAAAGCCTCCTTGCCATATTCCCTGCCCAAGGCTGGGTTGGGGACCCCTCCTTAACCTCCTGCAGCACCTGTCACTCTACATTGCAATCACCCACTCTGCCGTAAATCCTCCAGTGACAGAGTGGGCTCGTTCGTCCCTGGACCCCAGGCTTAGAGGGCACTGAGTCAGTGTGTGTTAAATGAATGAATTATGATTCCCAAAGCACCTTGTTACGGCAGCCATCGTCAGACTCCTGTCTGAGTGTCTGTCTCATCCCCTTTCCGCCTCGACCCTGGCAGTTCCTAGAGGGCAGTGACAGTTTTTGATTAGTCTCCATTGTTCCTTTGCTACCTAGGTGGCATATACAGGGATGAAGGTGATGATTCCTGACCCTTCTAGAGTACAGTGTCCTCTTCCAATTCATGAAGTAGAATCTCCTGGCTTATGGAATAAGACGAGAGTATAGCCAACTAGTGACTTTGCCTTTCTCTTTCAGGTTATGGAGAAATCTGTCTGGGAGGGAGAAAGAGATTTTGTAGGGATGCAGGGAAACCTGAGGAGGGGTGCAGAGTCACAGTGTAGGGAAGTGTCAGCCAGAATTTCCAGGTCTTAGGCAATACCTCCTCTCATGCCCAGTAAACTCAGAAAATGCAAGGAGAGCTATGAAAAAAAAAATTCTAAGTACTGAGAGCTTCAATTTACAGATAGGAAAACTAAGGTCAGAAAGGTGAAGGCAATTCCCAGTGTCCTCAGAGTCCACCGGTGAGTTGTAGGCAGAGCTACAGGAGTCAAAGAAAAAGCCTTGGTGCCAGGCGTGGTGGCTCACGCCTGTAATCCCAGCACTCAGGAGGCAGAGACAGGAGGATTGCTGAGTTCGAGGCTTGTCTGGGCTACATAGTGAGCTCAGAGCCAGCCTGAACTACAAAGCGAGACCCTGTCTCAAAAAAGAAAAGAAAAGAAAAAGAAAAAAGCCTTGGCCCCAGAGACCATCCCCAACAGGTGCCAGCTGCGTCCTCATGCTGACAACTCATGCCAACAGAGGAGCAAAGGCACCTCTCCCCCGTCAAAGAGAAGAAGCCTAAGGGGCTGAGTCACCCCGCTCAGGAACCAGCACAAGAAGAACAAAGAACCGTGGCTCCTGACACCCGCCTGTGCCCCGCCACACCACACGGGGCAAGTGTGCTAGAGGGTGGAGTCACACACCCTCCTAAGGACAGAGACTGGTCCGGTGCTGCCCACAGGCTGCACTGAGGACCTACTGTGAAGGTGAATGCAGACATCTCATGCTCTTCTGCAGTCTCCCCAAGGCTGGGCCTCTTGCACAGAGCAGGGTGCCCCTCCCTGCCTCATCCTGAAACCCCTGAGGAGCCTGCCAGTGCCCAGGGAAAAACCAGAGACACAGACTAAGGGGACGAAGCTTCTGCCTGCTTCCAACCCCTCTTGATCTTAAGCAAATCAACTGACCTCTCTGGCCCCCTGTTTCTTCTTTGGGAAGCAGGAAGAGGAAAATGAAGCCCCTTCGAAGAGATGTCAGAACAGTGGGCGGGAAACTATTTCCAGAATTCGGAGTATAAATTACCTCTAAGCCTGTTTCCTCACTAGGAAAATGGGGAGAACCGTTGGAGGCCCTTTCCCATGCTGTTGGGAGTCTCAGATGGAAGAGGGAGAAAAATCATGTTGTCAGGGGCCCTGAAATGTGATGGCGACAGGAATTTTCTTCTCTCTGCACTGTTGGCTCTTTCAGGGGAGGAACACATCTTCCAGATCTTTGACTCTCACGCTCTGCCTGGTACACAACAGGAGCTTAATAAATAAACATTGGGAACAAGGGGAGGGAGTGAAAGGAGAAGGAGGTGGGACCTAGGGAAATAAGGAAAGAAAACAATGAGAGGTTCAGGAAGGACTGAGGGAGAGGCCTCTGGGGACAGGGGTAGCGTGATGGTGGGAGGCTGATCAGGTCTCGCCCTGGAGGCTGTCCTGTCCTAACCTCCTCTCTGTTTTGTCCCAGTGTCTGCTTTTTCAAGGCAGAAGCTACCACAAGGCTGAATTTCAGGGCAGATTCTGAGAAGACAGGAGCCCCTCTCCCCTCCACAGCTGGAAGCAGCTCCTGGACCCCAGGTCCAGTAGGCCAGAGGGAAATGAAGCAGTGTGGATGGGGCCAGCTTATCCAGCCAGTGTGACGAGTGTGTCTCTGCTCTGCTCTTGGGTCTGGAGGAGTGTGTAAGCAGCTCCGAGGCTAGCAGCTTGCGCCTCTGACGGGCCAGTCCATGTGGACATCTGTTCAATGTGTATCCGTAAGGGTCAGCTTTGGTGTGGTCCCGCCTTTCATTGCGTCAGTGAGACAGACGCCAGCATCATGTCATATCAGTGAGGGTGACAACACGCGTGTGGCAGCCACAGAGTATATTAGAGTCCAAGTGACAGTGTATACATATCGGTATATGCCCACACGTGTGTGTCTCTATGGAGGTGTGTTAGGGTTGGTGCATAGTAGAGTGTGTCCTGAGTATGCCAACACGACTGTTGGCAAGGATGTGCTGACAGACAAGTGTGTGCCAGAGTGTGTGTGACATCGTGCTACTGTATGTCACGGGTGTGTGCCAGTGGCTGTCGATGTGTGCCACCATGAGTGTGCCCGTGTCAGCATGCATTTGCGTGTGTCAGCCTGCCCCACAGCGCTCTGCGTCTGCAGACAGGGCTGGGTGTCAGCGGGTGTGTATGTGAGTGTGTCTCAACCAGAAGATGCCAGCCCAGGGAGGGCCGACCCTCGCCCTTGCGGTACCTCCGCCCACGGCTCCCACCAGTGGCCACGCGGGAGACCTCAGCGGAGAACTGGGTACCAGGTCCCCCGGGTGAAACGAACGCAGAGCTCGGTCGCGAACTAGAACCCCCGCCCCGCCGTGTCCTCGCCCGGTTCGCCCCACGCGCACCAGGCAGGGTGACTGTCCGCACTCACCGTGTCCCTTTGTCGCCCATGGTCCGCGGTGGCGTCCGCAGGGAGGTCCGCGGCGTCAGCGCCCAAGCTGGAAAATCCCCGGGCGGCAGGAGGAGCGCCGGCCAGCCCGCTCCCGGCTCCCTGCTCCGCCTCCTCCGCGCCGCCGGCCGCCGCCGCCCCCGCCCGGGTCCCCGCCCGCCGCCTGCCGCCCGCCGCGCCGCACAGAGCCCGGGCCGCGGCCAGGGGCGTGGAGCCTTGCGGGCCGCGCACGCGTGAGCCGGTCCCCGTGTCCGTGTCCGCGAGTGCGCGCGCCGCTCCGCGAGCCCGGGCCAGGGCGGCGGGCCGGCGTTCGAGTCCACCCGAGAGCACGCTCGCGTGTGCGCGTGTGCACGGCTGTGAGTGCGGGCCTGTTAGGAGTGTTCGTGTGGAGGGTGAGGTGTGCACGTCTTTGTGCAGCGGTGCGTGTGTGCGCACGGCCGTGGGTGCGAGCGCGCGCTCCTGCGCACGCCGGGGCAGCCTTTGTGTGCGCGGGTGGGGGGAGCCGAAAGCCGAAGGTCCACGACTCTGAGGCCGGGCCTGGGCGGCGGCCCACGCGTGAACTAGGGAGACTCCAGCGACCCGCAGGGCTCGGCCCTGTGCGCCACCTTCCCCACCCCCACCCCTCTGGAGAGATAACACCCCGACAGCCCAGCGGGGACAGGAAAGGGGTGGAGGAGCAGCGGACTCAGCGTAGGAGGGTGCCAGAGGTCAGCAGGGACAGGGGTGGCAGCCAGAAAGAGGAAGCTATGCGAAGGGGAGATAAGAAAGGGACGGAGGGTTGGCCCCATGCTCGCTGCGCCTCTGCTCTGCAAGAGAGGCTTGGCTAGGGAGCATCCCGGGAGGAGCTGAGGTCCCTCTCCACGGCCGGCTGCTGCCAATGACCCTGGACACCGGCGCCCTCAGGGGCTATCAACTGCAGCCAGAACATGAGTTAAGAGGCTGGAGGGACTCACTTGTGTTTGCGGGCTTCCTGGGTGCCTACACAGTCGCTGCCCGCGCTGGTTACCCCACCCTTCTGCAGGCTTCTTGGTGTCCTCAGAAATCCTGGCTCTTCTCCTGATTCTGTATAAACACTGCAGGTGGTTTCCTCTTCTCCCCGGGCATTAAGAACCCTGAGGCTAAGGGGCAGGGTAGGGCTGGGCCTTAATCCATTTTCTAGCTCCTACCACTGATCTTGAGGGACCCCTGCTCTGCCAGAGGCCTCTTCTTGCTTTGCAGTTAATGGCAGAATGTGAGGTCTTTCTCACCCCCTCCCCACTGGGATTTGGCTGATAGGTCCCTAATATTGGAGTATTAATGGAAGGGAAGGAAGCTATCATTTACTGTAATGCAGTTGTAGGCCTGGAAACATCTATAATTATGCTCAGAAGTAGTTACCTATGCTGTTTATATAGAGTGTGCTGTTTATGTAGCACTGGTAATGATATCCCAGTATAATGACTATAATTATGTCCAGACTGGGGAAAGTGGAGGCTGATGGGTAGGCAGGGTGGTCTCTGTCTGGGCAATATTAACAGTTAGGAAAGCTGGGCATGGTGGCACATACCTGGGAGGCTGATGCAGAAGGATTGCTGTGAGTTCGAGTCCAGTCTGAACTACACAGTGATACCCAATCTTCAAAAGGAAAAAATAATGCCAGGCATGGTAGTACAGCCTGTAATCCCACTTACCCAGGAGGCTGAGGAGAGAGGATTATGAGTTTGAGTGGCACAGTAAGACTTGGTTAGAGAGAGAGAGAGAGAGAGAAGGAAGTGAGTTAAGACCCAGAAACCTACCTAGCCTCTTGGCTCCAACCTCAACCCTAAGAGGAAGCCACCAGATCGCTTCTCGGCCTTTTGGCTAAGATCAAGTGTAGAGGAAGCCACCAGCTGTTTCTGCAGGGGTCAGGGATCTTGAGCAGACCAAGAAGTCCTCCTTGCTGGCAGAAGGCTCACTTTTTGAGTCAGGCCTGAAACTAGGATGGAGTGGCCACATCCTGCCATCTACACATCGGTATCCCCATCTACAAGGGTTGATCAAATAATACTGTGTGTCTGCATTTTTAAAAAAGCATTACAGGGTCGGGGATTTACCTCAGTGGTTTCAACATCTGCTTGGCAAGTGAAAGGTCCCCAATTCAATCCCTGGTGGCCACACCCCACAATACCAGGCATGGTGATTTACACCTGTAATCCCAGGGCTCGGGAGGCAGACCCAGGAGGATTGCTGAGTTCGAGGTTTCCCTGGGCTACACAGTGAGCTCAGGGCCCGCCTGAACTACAAAGCGAGACCCTGTCTCAAAAAAAAAAAAAAATTACAATAAGTATTTCAGTAGTACAGCATTTCCTTGGCAAGTGCAAATCCCTAAATTCAATTCCTGGTACAAAAAAAATTACAGTAAAAGATACATTGTCATTAATCTCCCTCAAAATACTACCACTGGTTTCTAACACACTTATCCCATTCACGCTTGCTGCTGTCTTTCTTTCTTTTTTTGAGACAGTCTTGTTATGCAATCCAGGTTGGCCTTGAACACACTATGTAGCCAGGACTGGCCTTGAACTGCCTCATCCGAGAGCTGGGATTTTAGGTGTGCACCACCACATCCAGTGGCAGGCCACTCTCTGAAGCAGTTCTGGAAGTTCTCTTTCATGACTGTTTTTACAAACGGTGATGAGAAATGTGAATGCTGCTGCATGACATCCAATGGAACGCCAGGTTCATAAAAACATTACTGTGTGTCCTCATCGTCCATCCACCATATTCAGCAAATCTGGCATCATGTGACTTCTTATAACCCCAAAATCAAAACAGCCGTGAAAAGTAAACCTTTTCAATCAATTCAGGCAGCCAAGACAGTACAACACACAAAAGAGGACTTCTAGAACTGCTTCAGGAAGCAACAAAAATGATGAGATAAATTGGTTTGACAAAAGTGGGAGTACTCTGAGGGAAATCAAGTCAGTGTGTCTTTTACTGTATTAAATTTTTAAAATTTAAACATTCACTGTATTTATTTTTTTAAAACAGGGTCTCGCTTTGTAGTTCAGGCTGGCCCTGAGCTCCCTATGTAGCCCAGGCTAGCCTGGAAGTCAGCAAGCCTCCTGCCTCTGCCTCCTGAGTGCTGGGATTACAATTGTGAGCCACCACGCCCCCCGCATTGTGATATGTGGTACTGATTACTGGTGGGCATGAGTCACCACGCCCAGCATTGTTGTATGTATTTAGTGGGGATTGAACCAGGGACCTTGGGTTTGCTAGGCAGGCACCAGAACCCTGTGCTAAATCTCAGGCCCTCACTATATTTTTTTTATCACACTACATATGAAGCATGGGTACCGCCCCACCTCATGTAGTCTAATGGTGCTCCTCACGCTGCTGCCCCAAGCACCTGAATTTTAAAATTCAGGCAAATTCTTCTTTCTGTTCAATAAATATTTGTATTTGTTTAACTATAACGAATAATGTTTTCCATTAGAGTAAAACAAACAGTCCAGAAAAATGCACCAGATGGTTTCAGGTCCCCCCACTCCCACATAGCTCTGCCTTGCCCAGTTTGCAAAGCATGGCTCTAACACTTGGGGACACTGAACAGAACAGTAGCCTGTGGAGTCAACAGTCAGAATGTCAACATCCCCATGAGCCTGAGAACTTCACAAGGGCGTGGATGGTGTCCCTGGTTCTGCTTGATGCTCATAATTCTATGAGACAAATGCTCTTTTTTCCTTTTGTAAAAAAATAAATAAATAAATAAATGAACAAACTGATACTCAGAGAAACTAAGTGGTTTGCCCAAGTCCATAGCGCTCTCTTGACCTCAGCCTCCGACCTCTTTCTCTAATGCTCCTAGAGAGAATTTTGACCCTGGGTTTACTGTTTATTCAGTAACTGAATGTGCCACCCATGGTTCTAGGAATTTACAAATCAGTGGAAAACAGGACAAACAGAGCTTCCATTGCAAGGTCAGATCTAGGATGGGGGAAGAGGAGATTAAGAGGACTTATTTTTCTTCTTTTGAGACAGGGTCTCACTTTGTAATTCAGGCTGGCTCTGAGCTCACTATGTAGCCCAGGCAAGCCTGGAACTCAGCAATCCTCCTGTCTCTGCCTCCCGAGTGCTGGAATTACAGGCATGAGCCACTACGCCCGGCAAGAGGACTTTTGCTGTACATGCCAGGCCCTATGGAAAACATATTATGTACTCTTTCTATAAACAAAGTCAATAGAAATGGAAAAGTAGTAATGTTGACGAGAACCCTGTATGTCAGCAATATAATTTCAAGCAGTGATAAGTGTTAGAAAGGCAATAAAACAGTAATGAAACAGAATACTAAGGACAGGGCTCTTAGAAAAATCTTTCTATCTAGGGTTGGTGATACTCACCTGTAATCCAGCACTTAGGAGGCTGAAGCAGGAGGATCACATGAGCTTGAGGCTAGCCTGGGCTACATAGTGAGTTCAAGGCCAAGCTGAACTATAAAGTAACACTCTGTCTCCAAAAAACAAGAAAAAGAAGATGAGGAGAGAAAGAGGAAGGAGGGAGAGGAGGCATGAAGAGAGAGGGAGGGAGGGATGGAGGGAGGGAGAGAAAGAGAGAGATTGAGATTCCTCTTTATAGAGGAGAAAACAAAACTCTAAGGGGGCAGTGCCAAAGTCAAGGACAGGAAATGAAAGGCAGAGTTGAGGCTCAAACTCAAAGCTTCCGGTTTAACTGGGGAGGTAGCTCATTGTCAACCTGCACATGAATGGGTGGATACAAAGCTGGTGAGTTCTTAGCTTCCCATTCAAGAAAGGATTTGCCAATAATTGATGCAGTCCTTTAAACTATTAGGGATTAAGAAATCAAGAATGCGAATGCGAGGTGTGGTGGTACAAGCCTCAGCCTAGCACTTTGGGAGGCTGAAGCAGAAAGATCTCAAAATCAACCCTCTCTCAAAATAAAAAAATAAAGGGTTGCAGATTTAGCACAGTGCTTCCATGTCTGCCTCGCAAGAAAGTTTGAGAGTTTGATCAATCCCCAGCAGCACACACCACAGTGCTGGGTGTGGTGGCTGGCGCCTGTAATCCCAGCACTTGGAGGCAGAGGCAGGAGGATTGCTGTAAATTCAAGGGTAGCCTGAGCTACATAATGAGCTCAGGGCCAGCCTGAACTACAAATTGAGACGCTGTCTCAAATAAAAATAAACAAACAAATAAAAGGACAAGATGTATCTCAGTGCGGAGGCCCTGAGAAATGAAAGGAAGGATACAAACAAGCAAGGTACAGCTAGGACTACCAATGAATGTAATTCCAGCTACTCAACAGGTCCAGACAGAAGGATTTTAAATTTGAAGTCAGCCTGGGAAATATAGTGAGACCCTGTCTCAAAATTAAAAAATTAGAAGGCTCCAGATAGGGCCAGAGATTTAGCTCAGTGGTCCAGATTCCTGCCTCGCAAGCACAAGGTCCTGAGTTCGATCCCCGGAAACCACACACAATGCTGGGCGTGGTGACTCACACCCACCATCAATCAATACCACATTCCACAGTGTGGGGCGTGGTGGCTCCCGCCTGTAATCCCAGCACTCGGGAGGCAGAGACAGGAGGATTGCTGAGTTGGAGGTTTGCCTGGCTACAGAGTGAGCTGAGAGCCAGCCTGAACTACAAAACAAGACCCTGTCTCAAAAAAAAAAAAAAAAAAATTAAAAGGCTCAGGATATAACTCAGCACTCCCTGGATTCATTTTCCAGTATCACAAAAAAGAATGAAGGGAGAGAGGGAGGGGCAAAGGAAGGAAAACACGGAGGGACCAAGAGCTTCTGTCTCTGCCCAGTGAATGCCAACGCACCCCTTGGCCTGAACTTCTATCTCCTAAATGTCTCCTTATAAAGCTAGAGAAATAGGAAGGAGCCAGGCCCTGCTGGGCCTGGGGACGTGGAAGGAATTTGCCTTTCTTCTGTAGATCGGTGAAAAGGCTTTAAAGGATTTAAACGGAGAGGTGACAGGCTCAGACGTGTTTTGAGAAAGTTTCTCTGGCTGCTCAGTGAAGAATGGATTGGACAATGGCCGGAGGGGATGCGGAGGGACGACCAATTAGGAGGCAGTGCCAGCATTTGGGGGAAGACAGATGACTGTGTTCCAGGGAAAGAGAGAGCCCAGGACAGCTACAAACCCAGGGAGGAAGGATAGGCTGTGACACAGCAGGGAGATTCCAATGTGCCAAAGCACAGAGACGGGGAGGGGAGGGCCTGGAAGGGAAGACAGGGACCACATCCCCAGGGAGCTAGCTCACGGGCAAGGCAGTTGCTCATCATGGCAGGGTCTGTCTTAGATCTCCCTAAGAACTCTACTCCCCATGGAAAAACCATTTATTTATTTATTATTTTTATTTCTATTTTTATTTTTTCATGGTACTGAGATCAACACAGGACTTTGTGCTTGCAAGGCAGGCGTGGTGCTAAATCCTCAGTCCTTTACTTCCTTACCTATATTTCAGACAGAATTTTGCTATATAGTATGGGCTGGCCTTGAACACATAGCAATCCTCCTGTTTCAACCTTCTGAGTACTAGGATTATAGGCACATGCCACCGTACCCATCTCCTATAAAAGTTGTTTTTTTTTTTTTTAAGTCAGGGTCTTGCTTTGTAGTTCAAGCTGGTCCTGAGCTCACTATCTAGCCCCGGTGAGCCTTGAACTCAGCAATCCTCCTGCCTCTGCCTCCCAAGTGCTAGGATAACAGGCGTGAGCCACTACGCCCAGCACTGTGGTATGTGGTACTGGTTGCTGGTGGGCGTGAGTCACCACGCCCGGTATTGTTGTATTTGGTTACCAGGGACCAAACCCGGGACCTTGCATTTGCTGAGCAGGCTCTGGAACCACTGAGCTAAATCTCCAGCCCAAATTTATCATTCTTTATGGCAGAGTAATACTCCATTTAATAAAAAAAACCCACATCTTCTTTATCCAATATCCAGTTGATAGGCATTTGGGTTGCCTTATCATCCAATTCTTTTTTATTTTTGAGACAGGTTCTTGCCAAATCACTAAGTTACCTCAGCTTCCCAGAGGCTGGGATTATAGGCATGACCACCTCTTCTCAGCTACGAGTGAGTCAACATACTCCAGAGAAAGATGAAAAAACTCAGTGTCATCACAGGATGTCATTTATAATGTGGAGAAAAAAAATTAAAATTGCTAGACAGAGCCGGGTATGGTGCCTCACGCCTGTAATCTTAGCAGTCAGGAGGCTGAGGCAGGAGGAGAAATGTGAGTTCAAACCCAGCCTGAGCTACATAGTGAGTTAGTTCAAGGCCACTCTGAACTAAATAGCAAGACCTTGTCTCAAAAACAAAGAAGATGTGAGGGATCTGGCTGTGACATCTGTCACCCCATTGATCTCCAGGGGTGATTCAGCTGATGTGGCTGACCAGGCGGGGTCCCCTTCCCCCTCACCGCTCCTTGTGCGTCCCTCCCACGCTCGGCTGAAGAGGACGGCCACCCCCGATAGAGGAGGACCGTTTCCCCGGTCAAGGGCATACGAGTAGCTGCGCTCCCCTCCTAGAACCTCCAAACAAGCTCTCAAAAACCAACCAGTAAATAAATATTGCTAAACAGGTGAAAAATAAGCAAATAAAGCAGGAAACTGTAGCTCATAATCAAGAATAAAAGTCAAAAGAAATGAACTCCAATATTACCTAGATGTTGAAATTACTAGACAAAAAGTTGAAACCAGCAACTACAAATATATTTAAGAATTTAAAGGAAAACACATTTATGAGTGGACAGAGGTAAAGTTCAGCACAGAAATGTGGGAAGGAGACTCTGAAAGAACTATTTGAAAGTTTAGAATTTGATATGTAATACTTGAAGTGGAAAATTCACTGGTTGCACTTACCATCAGACTGGTGGCAACAGAAGAAATAGTGACCTTGAAATAATCCAATTTGAAAACTAAAGAGAGAAAAGATTGCCTCACTAATCTGGGGAACAAAGATCATGTCATTTCAGTCCCAGAGAAATAAATCAGAATGGAAAAGAAAAATATATTTGAATAAATAATGGCTGGGAACTTTATACATTTAACAAAGAATATCCCTCTAGCAAAAACCCAACTAGAATAAATACAAAGAAAACATTTGTGAAATAATATAAGTAAATTACTAAACACCAAATGTAAAGAGAAAAATTAGAAAGTAGGTATAAGGGAAAAAGTGTATTACAAATAGATCATACAGAAAAACAACACAAAGGAGGTTTGACCTCTCATCGGAAACCATGGAAATCAGAAGAGAATCAAATAGCATCTTTAAAGTGCTAAAGATTAAAAAACAAATTTTAAAAACTGTCATTTCACTGAAATAAAAACAGTTTCAGATAAAAGAAACTAGAGAGCTTTCATCACCAGTAGACCTGTAATGTAAGAAATGAAATTCTTCAGCCTAAAGTTAACTGACGCCAGAGAAAAAGTTAGATTTTTACTTTTTATTATTATTTTTTGCTTACTTGTTTTGAACAGGGTTTCACTATGTAGTTCAGGCTGCCCCAAACTCACTAGCTGGCCTGGGCTGGGCTTGAACTCAACACAAATTGATCTTCCTGTCTCAGCATCATGAGTACTGGGATTACAGGTGTATATCACCAGAAAGCTAGATTTTTAGAAAGAAATTTGGCAGAAAGCTAGATTTTTAGAAAGAAATAAAGAGCACAAGAAATGGTAAATATATGACAAATCTAAGAATTTTTTTCTACACCTTTTTTAATTCGTAAATACCAAAATAATAACATTTTATATGGGGTTTTAAATTCATGTAGAAATATGGCACATGTCTATAATCCCAGGAAGCTAAATCAGAAGGATCACCTCAAACTGGACCCTAGGCTGGACTACACAGTGAGTTCAAGGCCAGTCTGAACTACAGAGAAAAGGAAAAAAAAATGATGAGCTAACACTAATCTCACACAGATTTGTTTAGAAAATAAAAGGAAAACAAGGTGTGATGGTACACACCTGTGATCCCAGCACTACAGAAGGCTGAGGCAGGAGGATTGAAAATTCAAACATAATAGGGGTTTAGTGACTTAGGAGACTGACTCAAAAATAAAGAGGAGAGGCTGCAGATACAGCTCAATTTGAAGGCCCTGGGTTAGGTCTCTAATACTGGGGGGAAAAAAGAAGAAAAAAATGGAAAATAAGGA
>PVIC010028584.1:0-23104 GCA_004025085.1 Thryonomys swinderianus
TCACAGCAATCCTCCTGCCTCAGCCTCCCCGGTGCTGGGATTATAGGTGTGAGTCACCATGCCCAGCACTGTGGTGTGTGGTACTGGGGATCAAACTTGGGACCTCAGGTTTACAAGGCAGGCCCTGGAATCACTGAGCTAAATCCCCAACCTGTACCACGTTCTTTGCAATAAAGTGACTTAGATTAACTGGAAATTTTTCAAACGGCAACTCAGCTGGTTGTTTCTTCCTTCTGAGGCACCATCTGTCAAAGATGGCAACCTAGAAAGATATCTGCTGTAGGGGCCAGGGATTTAGCTCAAGTGGTACTGCGCCTACTTTGGAAGCCCAAGGGCCTGAGTTCGATCCCCAGTACCACACACACACACAAAAAAGATATCTGCTGTAGATCTCAGTCCTGCCTCCATTAAGACGTGTGAGAAGGGGTATCCTACAAGATTAACGAGAAGGTTACCCCACGGGTTAGAGAGAACAGTAACACTACCAGGTTCCTCAAGATCCCAGCAATACCGCATGCGATGATTAGAAATCTTCAGGTGTAGGATGCCCGCCCTGAAGCAGCAATAGAATTCCCAATATAGTGACTGTATTGCACTACGGCATAAATAAGATGGAGTGAGTTTTGCAAGTAGTTAGCAATAATATAAAATATAATGTAAATTATGTTGTTCTTTGTACTTTCTAGGCAAAACACAGATTTTAATACATGCTTGGTATTCGGTCCATTTTCTTAAGCATTTCTGATTTATCATAGGAACATAATCTAATCCTAGACTGATTTCCCTAAGGGATTAGTCAACATTTATTTTAATGCCTTTTAAATCTTTGGGTTCATAAAATCTTACATCTTTCAATTTAAACCAAATCTTTGATTTCCTGGAAATCCTGGTTAATGTCAACAATCCCTTGAATCTTTTAAGAGTACCTGGTAACTCATGGAAAATAGCTGAAGCAGATTAATTCTCAGTTATCAAAGCTTTCCCACATGGAGAATAGTGTATTTTTAGCTTTGTTTATTCGCACATTTTAATGAGGAAAACAGAAGCAAACTTTTAAGTTACTCAGTTACAAAATATTTACTGTTTTCTGCTTTATAATACTGCTGTGCCAATAGGCTAATTTATTCATTTCAGTTAGTTCTTTGAATCTAAATGGTGCTAATCACTCCTTTGTCTTTTCCTCCCCATCACTGTTAGTTAGAGATTGTATTTATAGTCACTCATTCATAAATGCTCTTCATGGTTTCCACTCGAGTTTTCAAATCAGACTATCAAATATTGGAAGGATGAAAAAGACATTAAAATATATATGTGCCAAAGAATATAGACACAGGTTAGTATTCACACAGAACGTATTCATATGTAAATATTTGCTTACCACTTGGCTTGCAAGCTTAAAAACAGCAAGGATGGCATGTATGGCATTTATTTTGTCACTTGCTCTCTGCCATCTCTCATAAAACAATGGTCTTCAGGTTGGGAGTGTGGGAAGCAGACCCTGCTAGAGGAGACTCTTTTCAAGCCTGGAGATCTGCACTGGGTGCTGCACCAACTAGCAGTTGCGAGATCTGCACTCTACCAAACAGTGCTGCCCAGCTCCCAAGATGCTTTGCGACCTCTGGATCGCTGCATTGGGATGCCTGATCAAAGAAGTCTTATGATAACCTCTGGCTCAGAGTTGCCTTCCCTTGCTCCTTCTCTTAGGAGCTTGCTGTTCTTCCTCTAATACAATCTGCTTGACTTACTGACTGCATCAATGTTTAGTGATTAAATAAAATGACAAAGGGAAGTAACTTCTCAATAGGAAATAGGGAAGTATTCTAAGAGACAAAGACTTGTGCCTTGAGAGCCTGGGCCAGTCTTTAGCATAAGAAGAAACTTGCAGATCACCTGGGGAGAAGTTTTAGGAGCAGAGAGCACATTCCGGAAGTTTTAAAGTTATCTTTGTATTTTGAGTTCCTGTAGATTTAGATTCTAATCATGCTAAACCTACATGTTAACCACTAACTACATTGTCCATTGAAAGCCTTGCGCAGAAACACTGTAGCTAGAAATACTATAAAAGAGCACTGAAGAATAAACTCAGGGCCTGCTCAGTACTGACTGAGAGGTCCTCCCGAGCCCATTTTCCTGTCTTCTTTTCTTAATCCGTGCCCCTTGACTTCACGACCCCGCTGTTTTGTCCGGCTGGCTCCGGCATGGGAGAAGAGCAACCATCTCTGCCATATCACTGCCATTCTGTCCCAGGGCTAAGGAGCTCACCCAAATCTATGACTTTGAAAGGGAAACTTTCACAGCATTACCCTGGCATACAAGGGTGGAGACATAGAGCATATATAACACTACTGTGTAACATCATCATCACCAGTCGGGTGTGTCAGTCTGGGAGCCCCCGGAAGACCCTCAAGTCTCGCTTGCTCCACTCCCTGTACTTCCCACCGAGCAGGGGTGGGGAGGAGAGTGTGGGGAAAACAACATCTACGTCCCCGTCATCTTTTCTACAAGGCGTTGAGAAAGATCCTCTCAGTCTCCTCCGTTGGAATTAGTAGAAATCCAGAAGACGAAGGGAAAACTTATAATACAACTAGTAACCAAATATTTACACATTAATATAGACTATGCATAGACTAATCTATATATACTTTAGTACATATAATTTTAGTGTCATATTCACTGCATATAATTTTTAATATTGTAAAGGGAAGCTTGATTGGAAACTGGAATAGAAATGCACTGAAGAGTATGATGAACAGGCGTAAATGCAACCTCTAAATAACAATGAGAAGGAGAAAATAAGCGACAAGGGCCGGAGGGTTAGCTCAGTGGTTCCAGCGCCTGCCTCGCACATGCAAGGTCCTGAGTTCGATCCCCAGTAACCAGGCGTGGTGGCTCACGCCTGTCATCCCAGCACTCGGGAGGCAGAGACAGGAGGATTGCTGAGTTTGCGGCGGCTTGCCTGGGCACCATAATGAGCTCAGGGCCAGCCTGAACTACAAAGCGAGACCCTGTCTCAAAAAGCAAAAAAAAAAAAAATAATAATAATAATAATAAATGACAAGAAGAAAAAAAAAGATAGCAAAAATAAAAGGATTGCAAGTCAGAATAGAGTTCATTTAAAGAAGAGACCCCTAAGGGGAGATAACAAGGGAGGCAGAGAAGAGGAGCCTACGAGGGATCTTTCCCTGGCCCTGAGCAGGTGTCCGGAGTGCAGGAGGGTGGCATGATTCACGGCGGTGACCTTCCTGTGTCAATGACCAGGGCCAATCGACCCCCTCAAAATGAGAGCTCTTTGGAGCATCTGTAACACCACATCCTTACACATCTTCTTTTAGACTTGAGATACTCTCCCTTCCAGACTTTTCAACAACTTTAAATGGAAGCTGGACCTAAAATGCTATAAGAAAATGGTTGAAGACTTTTATTTGCTGCTTGAAAAGCGAAGCCACAGTTACAAAAAGCCACTGGTAGGAACTGGATATACAATTAACATTTGTTGCGTGAATTAATTCTCGGACCCATCGCTCTTTTGACCCAAAGCACTTAAACCCCTTAAATTCTTGCACCCAAGCAAAGGAAACTTAAAGTTTTTGTACCATTCTAAGTGTTCTCCTCATATTTGTTGGCGTAGATAGCCATGGGTGTTCTCACACTGCTGTGACACAGTGTGTGTCTGCATGGTCCCCTGAGGGACTTCTCCTTTTCCTTCCATCCCCCAAGCCGATCCCCTCAACTCCAGGGCTCTGCACACTCCCGTGAGCTCAGGCCCATCCATCAGCCCTGAGTTCCAGGTGGCCTGTCTGCCAGAACCGGGCCCCGAGGATGCGAAGGGAGGGACTCAGGTCCATTGCTCATCGGCAGTCTCTCTACCCCATGGGGCTGCACCGAGCACCCTTTTAAATCTTGCCCTAACATGTCACAATCCCCCAGAAGGCCCAGCCCTGTCTCTGGGGTGAAAATAGTTCAGCGTGACTCCGAGTTTGCTTGTTGAAGAAGGCACAAAACTACTATCTGCTGCACGGCTGCACGAGAAAATATGTGGATAGACCCGCCCAGGTAAAACCGAACACTATGTATCTGTCAAAACTGCAATTACCCCTTTGACTCAAGATAAAGCAAAATCCCAGGAGGCAGCAGCCAAGGACACCAGCTCCTAGCTCTTTGTCCTCCTGGCTTCTCCGCTCTTCTCCATCCGTTCTTCTCCAACAGTTCCACGTATGTGGGAGGAGGTATCATTGCAGAAAACCACAGCAAATAGAGACTAAACACCACAAAGCAGTCCCCAACATGCCACCTAAAGATGGGGGATTTTAACAGTGGTCATTGCTTTCTTCTGGAAAGTGTCTGAACACAGTGTTGTAAATCGAGCCCTTCTCCCTCCTCTCTTTTTGTACTTTTTTATATGAAAACTTCAAAGGTGAATTATCTTTACCTCTACAGGCAAAAGGCCTGGAAAACTCTCTCTTTTCATTTAGCTTTATGCAACGAGTGGATGGTAAACACATAAAGGCATTTTAGGGCCTTTTTATTTCAGGCTCTTCCAGGTGGGAGAGACCTCAGAATTGATCGTGTGCATTGGTTCTCAGACGTGGTGATGCTGGGTCCGCTGTCAGAGAGGTGGATTGTGCAGGTGGGAAAACTCGGGCACGTGCCCACTTGAGAATCCCCCATGGCTGCTCTGCCATCCAGCCAACATGGGCAAATCTAGTCCCAATGTCTTATTTTTCACATGCAGCACTACTGGCCCTAAAGATTATGTAAAGTATTAAAGTGACTTAAATTCCTTCGAAACAAAATGAATATTTTCCGTTATTCAACAGTCAATAATCACATATCTACTGTGTACTGCTACCTAGTGGGCACGGTGGTAAGGACAAATACGACACAAGCCTGCCCTCCTCATCTTATTAAGTCAAAGCAAATGACAATCCAAGTATTGAATAGGAGATGCATGTTAAAAGGACGTACAAGCTATAAAATGCCTCACAGATGGCATGTGTAACTGTTGCTTCCTTACATGCAAACCTAGAACTCCATTGGAGGGAACTGTCCAGGCCTCGGCTATGCCTTAGAAGAACTAGCAGTCGCTTTGGCACATGGTGGAACAACTGACCGACTCTGCATCAAGAGTTTGGGGAGACAAGAAGTAACTTGGACCAGTTAGATAAACAGTCCCCTCGCAAAGCCCACTCCAGTCACAGAGGACCTGGTGTGTGCACATTGGCCAGAGCAACACAGGGGGCAAATCACAAGACAAGGGACTCCAGCTGCCCCTGGCGGGAGGGGAACACCAGACAGCAACACGCCCTTTGTGGGGTTCAGATGCAGAACGTGCATTTCACTTCCCAAAAGTCTCTGTTTTGCTGTTTTTGTCCTCTCCACCTTTGATCTGCGAGTGACCCAGGCCCCGCTGAGGCCCACTATACAACCTGCACAGCTCTGGGTATCAGCTGGACCGGACTGAACTCCTTTTCCCTCCCTACAGCAACCCCGGTGCACTGACTCCCTGACAGAATGTTCTAGAATGCTAGCCAGGGTATTCACGTTCCACTGGCTGTACACAGACACTGCATCATGACTCTGGGGTTTGCTGATACCTTGGACGATTCTGTTTTTCCAGGATCCTTTGGCCCTCTTCGGCGTCTTTTCACATACCATTGGCAGCGTCTCATTTCCATGGGAAATGAACTTCTGGATTTCTTTTATTTATATCCAGATCCTCATTTCCCATTTTTAGCAGAACTTTACCAATAGATGCTTAATCACCAACTCTACAGTTATGAAGAGTTTTTCATTGCCAGGATAAACACCAACTAAATAGTTAGTCATCTTTGACTAGCTTAGGAAAAACTCATATTATGGAGAACAAATGCAGCAAAAATTCCTTACAGACAGAACTACAATGCTCAGTAAAGAAGAGCTAAGGACATTATATTTTGGGGTGATTTAAAGATAATAATCATTCTTTTCCGCAAATTATCTCTCAGTCCTGTTTTTGGAAGAACATCCTGGGAGATGGGCCAACTGTCTCACTCAAAATGGCTTCTCCTGTGCTTGTTTTTACGAAATAAGGTACAAGCTCACGTCCCCAAAGCAGAATGCAACATGAGTTTTGCATGTTCATCTACCTTGCAGTTGCTGTTAACGTCTTCATTCTTGTCTCTGTCTGGGATGAAATAAATATAATATAAGCGAAATTACCTCAAACTAAGAGGTGGTGGAAACTTTGGCCCTAGGACAAGGAGTCCTCTCCTAGCGTTTCAGTCACACATTTCCTCTTGGAGGCCAGTTCTCAAGAGAGATGATCCTGCTCGGTGACAAGGTCTCCAATCCACCCACGGTCAGAGCCAAAGTCTTATCTCGGGCTCCCTCTCAAACTCTGTGGACCGAGCATCCGCGGCCATCTTTCAAACTCTCTTCCTGTTTATTGCCTTAAAACTGGGAAATGGCTCCCTGAACAAAGGCTGTCCCTCAAGGCCAAGCAGCGTGTGACACGCGAATAAATATCCAAGCCAATGTCTTTCAAATGTTATTGTGAATCATCTTCCCCTCCTTCCTTCCCATGCCTCAGTCATCTTGCTGGCTCTGAATTGCTGCCTTTTGTCTCAGGCCTCAGCTGCCTCCAGTTTATTGCTTATGACTGCAATTGTCTTTGTCTCCTTTATCTGCCTCGCCATGTCCTATTTTCCTAGCAGATCTGGCACCCACTTTTCCACAACATTGTCCCTTTGTTTCAGGGGAAAAAAATAATTTCTGGAGACAGCAGAAACACCGTTGCAAAGGCCACGGGGTGACATCCTCTCTCACCTGATCTTTATGCATATCTGGTTTTTAATTGCATTTTTTTCCCATTTCTCAAGCACCATACGCCTCCCTCCCTCCCTGACAGGAAGGAGCATTTTATTTCTCATTCAAAATGCTTTCCTCCTGATCTCAATTCTTCAGAAAGCTCCAGAGGCCTCTCTGGTACTGTTGGCTTTTCTCGTGTTGGTTGATCTGTTGACCTTGCTATAGTTTATTACCTGTTCAGCCTTTTTCCCCCCTTCCTCTTTCCGAACTTAGGCCAGAACTTACAACCTGCTGTCTTTTCTCATCTTCACTATCATTATCTTCAGACCGAGTCTTCCCAAAATGGATTTTTTTACCAACCCCGTGCTCTTTAAAGAAACAAAGAGGAGAATTATGTGATGGTTTCCACTGTCGGAGCGTCTGAGGCTTTGTTTGAGCGAGAGCTTCTCATCCAAAGCTAAACCTTGACTTAACGTACAAACTCAATTGACGAGAGGAGTACCCATGCCCAGGCCCACCAATCGGCCGAGGACACAGGCAGAGGGTTATTGGCAGGTATCTTCTTATCTCCCTGGTGCACTGAAAAAACTCAATTCATTAAAATAATAAAAAAAGATCTTGGTCCCTCATGTGAGCGGCATGTGATTTTCCATGAACGTTCGGCTCAGAAGGCATCGTGCCTATTATACATTCCATTTATAAATCAAACGCCCCTCGCCCTGCGGCTGCACGCTGACATGTCAGCGAGGTGTGGGTCAGCCGCACACACTTCCACGTGAACGGCAGATGAAGGCAGAGAGACGGGAAAGCGGCTCTTTCTTGCCCCCCTTTTCCACCAGTAATAGGCAGCTCGAACGTTAAAATTGGGCTCAGACTCCAAAACCAAAGTCCCATGACCATCGCAGCAAAGAGACTTGAGATGAAAGGCAGGGGCTGTCTGTTCCTTTGGATCCTTCCCCTTTCTTTCTCTCCCCTTCATCATGTTCATTGGAAGGGAAAGGATGTGCATGTGTGGATTAAAGAATATGTCTAGGGAAAGATGGGAAAATGTGGCCCAAGAAAGTCTTTGGTTTCTAAAACCTGTGAAGACACATTGGGCCCGGAGTCAAGGGCCCTGTCCCTGCCCAGAAGTGAAAACAGAGAGGTTGTCGACCGGAAGGTTGTGGGAGCCCTGCTGGGCTGCTCCTCCGTGAAGGCAACAGGTACCGAGCAGCTTCGGTGACCTGGTGGCCACCTCGTCCTTCCTCGACAAGAGGGACTAATGTCGCTCATGGCTTTGCATCCAGGCCAGACACGCAGCTCGCCGAAGTACCCCTGGGGACAGGATTGCATTAAGAAAATCAATGTCTTGCAAAACAATGTGCATCAAAATGTCCTGATGGTGCCCCTTTATCCCATCTCCCGTCCTTTATAATCCTCTTCTCTGTCTTAATGAAGAATAGAAAGCAAAATTAAATGGATGGTAAAGCAAAAGAACTCTACTTGCATTTCCTTTTGGACTTCTTTCTTTCTTTCTTTTTTTCTTTTTCTTCCCTCCTTCCTTCCCTCCTTCCTTACTTCCTTTCTTTCCTTCTTCCTTCCTTCCTTCCTTCCTTCCTTCCTTCCTTCCTTCCTTCCTTCCTTCCTTCCTTCCTTCCTTCCTTTCTTTCTTTCTTTCTTTCTTTCTTTCTTTCTTTCTTTCTTTCTTTCTTTCTTTCTTTTTCTTTCTTTCTTATTATTGTACCAGATAAGATCCAGAGAGGCAAAAAATTAAGGGACTCTGGACAGATAACAAAACATAAACAAAAAAGTGAGGCTCTAAAATTATACAGAGTTGGAAAATGGCCACACCTTATGAGCACTGATCCTATGTGCAAATGACAAAAGCGGATTGTGCGACACGGAAATAGAACTTTTGGCTTAGTTTTTTATACATCATGTCTGAAGACTTTACAGATATCTCTGCCTCCCAGAGGTTGCAAAATACAAAATAAAAAATTCAATAAAACACCCTAAACAGGAAAAACAGTGGAGATGATTAAAATAGAATACAACTAATTATTTTCTTGGAAATGAGGAAATCTTGGTAAGACAAGTAGACCACCTAATGAGCTGGTAGAACTGAATAGTAACACGTCTCTCCCAAGGGGCAGATCTATAGTCTTGGTCCAGAACTCAGCTAAACTGAAGGATAAACGGGTTGTGCCTGAAGCATTTCCGCCGCAGGTCCAATTGTCATACAGAACGGTCTTTCTCAACCGTGAGCTGATATTCAAATAAGCCTTTAGTACTTTAGTACTAAAGCCAAAAGTACTTTAGTAACAGTACTTTTGGACTTTATAGAGAGATTGAGCAAAATAGAAAGAAGTGAAGTCCAGACGCATGAACCTGAAAAACGCAGGATTCTCCATTGCCCTAACGGGGAGACCCACGCAGAGCATGACGGGAATGCTGACTTGAGCCGTACATCGTTTACGGGCTTGACGTAATTAGTAATGTGCCACTGTCTAAGCAAAGAAGTCGCCTTCCATACGACTTTTTCTGGCAACCAAGAGTGAACGAGCACTGGCACCTCTCTACCACATGGCATGTGCCCAAGGTGACAAGACTGGGAGGGGCAAAGGGAAGCGTCCCCTGACCGCAGTGTTCAGACCACAGCGCGAAACTAACCGATCTGAGGGGCAGCACTGCACACCCCGCTGGGCCTGGAACAGCTCCTGAGATTCAAGGGATGTTTCTCACTGTTTTTATTAAATATAGTAACTAAAATTAAGGGTGTTTTTCTTTGATGGTACATAATGCACACCACTCATCATTTTGCTGTGAAAAGACCAACACTGCGTTTTAGGGTCGTTTTTAGTTTTCATTAGCTAGGCAGAGAGGACTTACGATTCCCTCTGAGTTTGCGAAGTCAGCTTTGCCTTAACGGGCAGCCGCAGAGGCTGCACAAAACAAACCACGATCGTGGCAGTGGAATCAAATTAAGCGTATTACTGTTTAAAGCAGCTTGCTTGGTTAGAAGTGTTTAGAAAACAGATTCTCCTTTGCTCATAAATGTGCGGGCGCCAGGTCAGATTTTAGCCCTAAAACATCCCGTTGTACCTAAGTTACCAGCGTAGAACGCAACATTGATAGTGCTTTGTACTTTGAAAAATCACCTGTGTTCTACCTGGATATTTTCTTTTCCCACTATTCCGTGTGGTTCTTTCAATTCTTGCCAACAGATTGCACATACAATACACAGAGATCTATAAAGTCACAACTGGTTTACACTGTGATTCCATCCAGTGTTAAAGCGTTTACACAACTGCACGTCCTTGGAATCAGGCACCACTATAACAAGTTGCCTCCCAGAGCTGCGAGGGGAATCTTCCCAGCAGGAAGTGAGCAGAGGGAGGAGCAGAGATGGCCCGGCTCAGGTAAAAAATGTCAAGTCTCTCACCCGTGAGGCCTCTGCTGTGCTCCTTGAATCAGGCTGCTCTGGTCTCATTAGCAGGGCTCAGTTTAATTAAAAATAGGAGATATTTTTGAGACGTATAATGTGTTTGAGAAATCTGATTTGCCCGCTTACAACCAACCGAAGGTGTGAGCAGAGGAAAAGGCCCAACCTGACCCACAGACTACACGTGGTAAGAGACAGAGGTTTCTCTGCTTAAGTCTGAGGGAGATTTGGGGCTGGGCAATGCAAAGAGGGTGGTCACCCTCGCTACCAGCACCTTCATCAGTAAGATACACAACGCTTTTCATTTCTACCTGCTCAGGAGGTAGTTTAGATTTGAACCAAACACAAAAATTCACTGGGATCCCTATTATTTAACCATGGGAATTCCTGAACTAATGCTTGAAGTTTTTAATCTTCTCCAGTTTCCTATTTTTGCCAAATTATTTTACGCTATTGGACATTTTCACTATTTTATCTTCGTTACTTTTTTTTTTCACTTATGCAATCATGTTTAATTGCAAGGGGTCTTCACAGTCTCAGAATGTCTTTTTAAATAGCATCATTTTGTTCCACAGACATGATGACATTTTATATTTATGAGGTTAGTTTTACCACACAGTTTTGCTGTGCTGGTGGTTTGGTTTGGCTTCTTTTACTTTGCTTTGCTCTGGTCTGCACACGGTTTCCATTTCTTCCCATATTTTTCTGCTGTTATTTAGCCTCTGTTTTTTCTGTTAACAGCTTCCCCCCAGTGGATGAAAGTCTGCTCATATTCTGATTGGAAAACTAAGGGCATATTGGGAGATCAGAGTCCACGGGCCAGGGATTTTGCTCAAGTGGTAATGCTCCTGCCTTGGAAGCATAAGAGCCTGGGTTTGATCCCCCAGTACTGAAAAAAAAAAAAAAAAGGCGTCTCAGAGTCCTGGGAAGGAGCGGCCTCTGGCCCAAAACACTGCCTGGCCTTTCTGCTGCTGCACCTTGGGCCAAGGTCTTGATCACAGGGGACTTCTGGCCTCCTGCTCTTGACGAGAGGGCAAAGCCGAGGTCCTCTTCTTGCATTACACAGGCTTTTGGATAATCACCTCTGCTCTTAAGAGGCCATATTTCCCTTGACTGTGCCAGTGTCCCTTAGCCCAAGACCCTCCTGATCATTGCTCTGGGAAATGAATCTCTGTGGATATTACAGTGTGTAGGGCCAGAGAAGAGGAACAAGTGTCTGCCCAGGGAGCAAAGGCGCCCACCTCCTACCCAGCACAAGGCTCCTGCCCTGAGCTCAGTGGATTCTTTGACAGTCTCACCAACAAGTCTCTCTTCACTCTCCTAGACTCTTTGTGCCGCCAGTGCCCGGAACTGCCATGGTCAGGGGCTCAAATCGGATGACGTTTCCCAGTTCTCGTGGTCTGGTGTTGGTCCACGGCCTTCCTAGCCGCCGTGGTTGGCCGCTGTCGTCCTTAAGGAGTTTTACCTTTCAGAACAGCTGTATTTTTCTGTCAGTCCAGCGTTAGGAGGCAGCTGGGGGTAATCGTTCATGCTCAGTTCATCAACTTTAAACCGGGACCTAAACATGTTGTCTATAATGTAATCACCCATATGACAGGCCCTAAAACAACCTTTTATCATGAAAATGCATTCAAATCAAGGAATGCCTACGTAAAAATGACATTTATGTTGTTCAAATATCTGCTCTGACAATAGGAAAAATAAATAAATTCCCTCTAGATGTAACAAAACATCGACTGCTGGTGTTAGCTGGTAGCTTAAGAAAAAGTAAGTGTTCTTCCTCTTGTCAGTTTGAGTTTTAGTTCAGATTTTTTCTTAAGCAGACACAGTTGACTTTCTACGGAAAGCGCAGAGGCCCTGACAGAGAACATATGAATGAGTGTCAGCGATGAACGCAGAGGGAATGTGTTTGAGTTGGATCCCAAGGGTGACTCCTGTCCCCGCGGGGCCCAGGGGGACGATCCTGGTACCAACGCTGTGCCACCCACGCCACTGCACCCAGCCACACGCATCAAAGGGCCCGGCCCACTGTCTTCTCCAGAGATCTAAGCGAGCAAGGGAGTCCCCTTGACTTTGTCCCAGGCGTCGGGTGACCGGGGCCCTCGGGCTGTCAGCACATGGCATTCTCCTGCTGCAGACCTGGACTGCACGCAGATCTCTGGCCTGGAAGCTGAAGCAGGGCATTCCTTCTGCCTGGTCACACCCAGCACAACACATGGCCCAGCTGCTCTTGGCAGCCGCTCAAGGCCTGCAAAGAGAGCCGGGCTTGAGCCGAAGGCAGCGATTTAGACGGGAGAGAGGCGTGGGGAGCAAACACGCTCTCGCTCAACAAAACCCAAAACTCAACAAAACCCCGAATTCAACCAGCATAGTTTAAAGACTGGGTTAAACTGGGTTTTTCTTGACTCATCTTCTTCTAGATGCCTGTCGCTATTATATAATCATTATGGGGGCAAATGTTCCTGAGAGCTTGCTTACACTTAGTTACACTCAGTAACAAGGGGGTCCAGTTGGTCTGCCAATAAAATTCAAATACAACTGATAAAGTCCATTTATTACTTGGGCGTATTTGCAGTTGAGAGAATTCCTTATCTTCCCCAGTCATTTATATTAGGTAAAACAACAAATATATTTAAATATCTTTGCCTAGAGAGAGCATTACCTTCTCTTTCAGTCTGTGGTTACTAAGAATTCTGCTTGGGCATAACTTTTAAAAGCCATTTATTCTGTCACTGAAATGAAACCTGCCAAGTCATAAGCATTAGAGAAACAGGAAAGAATTATCACATTCCAACAAAACATTTGATTTTAATTCAGAAAGTAAACACAGGTGAGAGTTACTCCCTGTAGAGAATCATTTGAAAGCAGTTTTGAATTTTATTATTCCAAAGATTAATATATTATTGATTAAATAACACAAGGATAAAGCAACTCAAAAGGTAGCTGTCCCAGTGCTGAATAACACAGACATTTGTAGAAAGTCAAATCAGATAAATAAGAAAAATTAATATACTATGTAAATTTAACTATTTGATTGGCTATCTAAAGTAATTTAGCTCATTGTCAAGTTTCCCTTTCGTTTTGGGCATGTAATCACTTTATAAACAAAAAGAGAAATTTAACAAGTAGAAGGCAGGATTATTGCAAAGGCTTAGTCCTTACTGATCTTTTCTGCCGGTATTCACTGCCTTGGCCAGCCGGTCCAGCATCTCTATCATGCCAGTTAGGGCCAGTTTGAAATCTCCAGCACTGAACTCCATGCATTCTCAAGACTTATGCATCAACCACCTTTGTGACCGCACCCTCTCCCTCGGGGTGTCCGCCAGATCCCAGTGGATGATGACTCCCCCTTTCCCTTTGCTCAGGACAAAAAACAGTGAGTCATCCTGGTCCCACACTGAACCCCTCAGTAACCCCTTCAGCTCAGTCCTACCAGCCAAACACATCCAGAACCCAACACACCTCCACGCCACCGAAGCTACTGCTGTGAAGTCACTGCCACCTCTTGCCAAGATATTTATTTCTTCCTGCAGCATTCCCTGCTCCTACGTTTGAACGCGGCAGATCTCTTCTTTTAAATACCAAATCACACCATCTTCCACCTCTGCTCAAAAGCCAGCCAGTAGTGTCCTGTTTCCTTCAGCATTTGTACTAAACTGTGCCGACGGCCTCCAGGAGTTCAGACTGAATTCCCCCAACATCGTGCCCTTCCCTTCTCCCTCTCGCTCCCCACACTGCACCTACTCAGGGCGAACTCTCCCTGGGCTCCTTCCGGGCTCTTCTCTTCCACTGTCCCCACAGGTGCCACATGGTTAGAGTTAAGGAAAACGTACCCTGAGGTCCTGTTCAAAACTGCCAATCTGGGCCAGGGATGTAGCTCAGTGGTACCGCACCTGCCCGGTAAGCACAGGTCCTGAGTCCCATCCCTCATGCAAGAGAAAAATAGGCAAACCTTTGCTCTGCAACCTCCCTGTCCCCCCTTTCCAGCCTCCAACTTAGATGCTTTCCAGTTCTACTTTTCCTTGGCAACCATCACCGCCTAACAGGAGCCGCCATGTTTGTTTGTCCCTCCCAGGAAGTAAGCACCGTGAATCCAAGGATCTTGCTTTGTTCTTCCATGTGTCCAAACATAGCACCGGACACAAAGAGGACAATCAATGCATATTTTCTGAACAAACTGAAAAGGTAGACTCCCTTGTTGGTTATGAAAATAGAAAAATTTCAAAACTCAAGTTGTGGAAACATGAATGTTTTTAAAGTACATCCTGATACAAGCAATACCTAGCACTAGTGGAAAAACACTGATAATTAAACTTTAATGCTTCAGTATTCACACACAGCACACATGTGCAGATTTCAAATCTTGCCTATGGATTCAAGCCCCAACCACTTCTCTCTTTTGTCCCCTCTCAGGGTGGCCGGGTGGGTGCATTGCCTGGAATTTGTGGCTGTTCCTCATCTTGAAAGAAATCTTACTTTTCCTCTATGTTCACTAAAAACTTTCCAACCTAGGGGAAAAACAGTCATACAGACCTCTTATGTGCTTTACATAGTTGCTCAGATTTGTTTTGTTTTGTTTTGTTTTTTTTGAGACAGGGTCTCGCTTTGTAGTTCAGGCTGGCCCTGAGCTCATTATGTAGCCCAGGCAAGCCTCAAACAAAGCAATCCTCCTGCCTCTGCCTCCTGAGTGCTGGGATTACAGGCATGAGCCACTACGCCCAGCACTGTGGTATGTGGTATTGATTGCTGGTGGGTGTGAGTCACCACGCCCAGCATTATATGTGGTTACTGGGGATCGAACTCAGGACCTTGCGCTTGCGAGGCAGGTGCTGGAACCACTGAGATAATCTCTGGCCCTTTTTTTTTTTTTTTTGAGACAAGGTCTCACTTTGTAGTTCAGGCTGGCTCTGAGCTCACTATGTAGCCCAGGCAAGCCTCAAACTCAGCAATCCTCCTGCCTCTGCCTCCTGAGTGCTGGGATTACAGGTGTGGGCCACCACACCTGGCTCTCAATTTTTAACATTGTGCCACATTTAGTTTCACTTTCTCCCTCACAAATACTTTTTTTCTAGACTGTTTAATAGTTACTTGATATCCTACCGTTTGTATCCTTAAATAATTCACCAAATATCACTTAAATACTTTTCTATATAATAAAGAGCATACTCTAACAATTTAACATCATTAGCCTATATGTATATATATTCCATATTCAAATTTCCAAAAATGTTATTTATAGCTAATCTGATCATGGACAATAAACTGTATTTTGCTTGCCTACCGCTGACTTTTTTGTGTGTCCACACCAACAGCTTCCTAATGACCAGATCAAGGTCCAAGATTTCTAGCAAAACTTTTCCCTGAATGTAATGCATGCCTTCCTGGCCTGTCCACACAGCCAGACCCACGTGGGTTGGAATCCATCACTCACAACTGGGAGAAGTAGATCTCTCCTCCTGCCTGTGCTCCAGTATTTACAGGAAGGGGCTGATCGTCCTCCCCAGCTTGCAGGACCAAGGTGCCAATTAAGAGAAGCCCTGGAAGAACCACTGGGGCCCGTGGCAAATGCTTTACAAGTTTGAGCGCTATGCATCCTTTCAAAGCAGCCTTGACATTTCCACTGAGTGGCTGGACCAGAGCATAAGAAACCCGGCAGAAGTGTTGTATCTTCCAAGGGCACAGGAACCAGCAAGTGGCCTGGCTGGGAGCTTTAATTCAGACATACTCTAAGTTAGGGGTAGTCACAGGTTTTGTGCCAAACCCACTTTCGACAAGTGGCATCTCCTCTGAGATGAGCTGTCTTGACCTGGCACGCCCCTAGAGGGCAGCAGAGACGCCGGCTCTCTGGCTCCTTCCAGACTTGGTCCACGGTAAGAACTGCAGAGGAAGTGGGCTTGACCCTGTGGAGGACACCGCGGTGTGACTGTTCACTGGGGAGCTGAGCAGCAACCCTGAGTGACCCCAGCATACATTATCTGTGGGCTACAAAAGCTACTCTTACAGGTAACTTTTCTGAAGACTAAATAAATCACACTAATGTGCTCGCCTGGTGCAAGCCACAGTTACATGAGGCAGGCTGGATCCACTTCTACCATTTTAAGTCTTAGCAAGCAGCCCCGTGCGGAGAGTGGCTTGGCGAGATAACCGCGGTGGAGAGAGCTTGCCACGGGCAGGCAGAATATCTTTTCTGTACAGAGCAGAGCTCCCGGCCACCCTGCTTCCCTGAGTTTTCCCGCATGTTACCTTCATGTCAGTGGAAGCCCATTTTCTAAATGTTTCTTGTTATCAAAGCTGAAGTTCCACCTGTACTTTAGCAGTCAGCAAGGCTCGGAGAGTGAACGCCTTTAAAAACTGCAGCACACTCGGAAATAAACTCCAAGTGAGGGCTAAGGACACTGCAGCCAGGCGCCCACTCTCGGGGGCAGAGCAGGGCCCTGGCCAATTGAAGCAGACGGCTTGGGCTCCATCCCAGCTCCTTGACTGACTGCTTGTGTCCCGGACCAGTTATCTGGTCTCTCTGGACCGGAAGTGGACACTCACGCCCGCCACACACAAATACTCCCTCTTTTACGCAGTGGGAGGAGATAGGCAAATATTATACCAACTCCTCCTTTAAAGGATAGAAATAAAGACAGTTCCTTCAGTGAAAGCAATCTCTTTTCAAGGGAAGAAAATAATTGAAGGCCACTTCAGAAAATAGTTGCACCAAAACTAAATTTAAAAGCGTGGCCGTGAGATGTGTCACCGTACCTGCCTTGCAGGCACAAGGTCCCGAGTTCGATCCCTGGTACCAGGGGAAAGAAAGAAGGTAATGTGTACGTAGATGTGTAGACATCACACTGTAGAAGCAGGATCTGTATAAATACATCCGGTTAGGAAAGCCTTGAGGAATCAGTTTGGGTCTGATCGTCACCCCAGCGTCTGCTCTGGGGCTCGGCCCTGACCGCCCAGCAGACTCAGGAAATGATGGGTCAGGATGACGCGCCCCACAGTGTGCGCCTGCTGCCGGGAGGCCCCCACTGCGCAAGCGCGGACGCGCAGTGTGGAGGACAAAGGAGGAAGCGACACAGCGGCGTGAAAACACACACACAGCCACAAACACGCCAGCCTTGGGAGACTGAGGAGTACTCCACCTCACCGCTCCCAGGCCCACCGTGGTCTCCCGGCCCTTAATTACGGGGACTCCATGCGGACAGGCTGCTGCGGCTCCCACAAGCCCCGCCACAGGGGCTCAATTGAGCTAATAAGTATGGAGCCTGAGACTCGAATGGTCTCGCTTCCGTGTGCTTTTTATTTTAAATAAGTGAATCTCTTTGGTTTGTCCTTTAACCGGGTTTCATAGAGTAGTTTCAAGGTGGCTTGTTTGAAGGTTAGCAGCAGGAGTCTTAAGAACTTAATTTTAAGAAATTCAAAGAGCAAAGAATGCGCTTTGTTCTTTGAGTTTCTTAAACCTATATTTCATACCCTTTCATAATAATTTGTCTTTTATGGATAAAATATACACAAACCACCGAGGAGAAAAAGGCATCTGAAATGACCTTGGGCGACCAAGTTCTTCTGTTTTTAAACGGCATGCACAGAGTGTATTATTAAGATTTCTATATGGTAGCATTTCCAGCACATAGGACAGCTCAGAAAGAGAATTTACCATTTCTTTGTCAGTTCAAAAATAAGGGCAAAGAAACTTACTCACAGGATGTCTTTTTTTTTTTTTTATGTTTTCATTTATCTTCTCCTGGGGGCAAAAAAAACTGATATAGGCAAAATCCCAACATGATAAAATCAGAACTAAAGTAATGGTGGCTGGGGGTGGGGAGGAGACGTAAGTGAATTATTATGATCCCAGGTCCTACAAAAATTATTCTTCTCTGGTTCTGTCATCTGACCCCACCGCAGACTGGCTTTTGTCCACTTCACAGCTCTCGGCCATTAATGATTTCCTCCAGGCCACACTGCATGGCCCGCTCCCAGCCTCACGCACTTTAATCTATTTGTTGCTTTTGTTCGACTCCACCACCATTTTCCTCCTCCTCTATAAGCCTCTCTTCTCCTCATTTTGTCTGATCCTTTAGTATTCCTTTGCTTTTCCATTTTAAAATATATTTAAAAAAATAAAAATGAAAACGATAATTAGAGAAGAGGGGGGAAAAAAGAACCCAAGCCAAACATTATCATTCGATTGTATTTTTCCTCCATTTTATTTTTTCCGGCCGGCTTTTATGTCTTAGGAAGAGACACCCTTCTTTTCCTACCACATAGTTTCTTTTTAATTTTTTCATGTTTCCGTGTAGTCTTCATCACTTCCTCTCCTTAATTAGTTTTAATCGTGTCCCTTCTCTTGGGCTCTTGCCTCTCAGAGAACTCGCTCCTCTTCATCCCCCAAATCCACAGATGCCCCCAAACTGCTTTGCAAATTCTCCTTTCTCCGTTCATGCACGCCTTTCACTAAGTCATACGAATCCCTGGAACAAAAGCAGAAGCTGCCGGGTTCCTACCAAAACCCTCAACCAAGTACTACCTACTGTGGAACTTCATCTGGCAATTTATATTAAAGGTGTGTTCTCCCCAATCTCTAAAATATATCTTCCCTCTAATTCCCAAGATGTTTTTCAGAATCTGTAGAAAAGTCATAAGTAAGTACAGCAAGCAATTGGTAGTTTCCAACAAGACAGCAAATAGACTATTATTTGCCAAATTTCCTTCCAGATTAGAGACTGAAATATTAGTACCTCGTCTATTAAAAAGGGGATGGGCACACAAACAACAACAACAACAACAACAAAAACTGACTGGAAAAATCTTAAATTAAGCCAATTCAGTGTTCAATAAATATTTGCCACTCATACAGATATGCACTATTAGTATCTGGAAATAATGTTACCTGTAATGTTTCTCAAAAGTAAGTGGCTTGCTTATTTGTTGAATATTTAAACAAATGTTTAAAGGATTGTTTATTGCAGTGCTATTTTTAGTGTATTTAAAAACTCCAAACAATCCCAATATTTACAACCTGTGGATTGGTTAAGCAAATCACAGTATGAAAGACTGTAGCCACTACAGATTATGATACAGGTCAATACCAACAATAAAATGTCAAATATATATAGTAAATCATATAATAACAATCATATTGTTATATATTACATAATCATGTAAAATCCTATATATTAACTCTTTAGCTCGATCACAAAGTATAAATACATGCGCAGTGTAAGCCACAGATGGCAGAAATATATGCCAAAAATGCTAACAGTAATTATCTTTGTTTGACAGATTAAATTTGACTTTCACTTTGTATTTTATATTTTAACTTTAGTTTATTATCATTTTTACAATTTATATATCTTAGAAGAAGACAATAAAGCTATTTCTACTTAAATAATTAAATATAAGGAGTATTCAGTGGACTCACATAGCACTCAGGGGTCATTGTATAAAACTTCAGATAATGAACTGACCTTTTAGAAGGCTTTTCAGAACTAACCATTTTAAACACAAAGTGATTTTTAAATTTTTTTTTCATTAATAGCAGCAACAATGAAAGTCACAGTGAAACTTACATGTTAGAGTCTATTTAACTTCTTCACACTCTAATTCTCAAGTGTTACTCAGCTATCAAAAGAACAATTCGAACCTCCCAAAGGATTCTGGGAGGAGACGCCAACACCTAATCCTGAGACTCAATTGGGTGGTCCTTGTCATGTGACCTTGACGCTGG
This sequence comes from Thryonomys swinderianus, assembly GCA_004025085.1. Lineage (NCBI taxonomy): Eukaryota > Metazoa > Chordata > Mammalia > Rodentia > Thryonomyidae > Thryonomys > Thryonomys swinderianus. Next base: position 19,926 of record PVIC010028584.1, read on the forward strand.
CGTCTGCCCCAGTGTTCTTAAACCTGATAATGAAGCTTTGAACAGTGCAGATGGTATGTATGATTCCTTTAAACACAATTTGATGATTTCACCTAAAATGTCTCATATTAGCAATGATAAATGTTTTTGAAATAAAATGCAGGAGATAAGAGATGAGTCAAAAAAATTTTTCAACCCTCTCCGTGGGCTGTTAACAGTACAATAGATAAATACAAAAACAAACAGAAACATTTTATATTACTTCCTTACAAGATATCAAATATTGGGCCTGGAGATTTACCTCAGTGATTCCAGCAGACTCAAGGTCCCTAATTTGGTCCTTAAAAACCACATACAACAACACCGGGCGTGGTGACTCACTCCCACCAGCAATCAGTACCACCTACCACAGTGCCGGGCATAGTGGCTCACGCTTGTAATCTCAGTACTGGGGAAGCAGAAGCAGGAGGATTGCTCAGTTTGAAGCTTGCCTGGACTATATAGTGAGCTCAGGGCCAGACTGAACTAAAAAACGAGACCCTGTCCCAAAAAACAAAAAAAAAGGAGGAAGAGGAAGAAAAGGAGGAGGAGGAGACCATCTTCAGACTCCATCATTGAAAATAAAAGACCTTAACCCGGAAAAGGTCTCAAACTTGGATTTTTTTTTCGCTTTTTTTGTTGTGTGTGTTTGTATTTCATTTTCTCTTTTAGCCTTCAGGATGGACCCATGGTCTTGTGCATGGTAAGTAAATGCCCACCACTGAGCTACCTTCCAGCCAAGCCTCACAAGCCCTGAGAGGTGGGTCAGTTTGGCCTCATTACTATATCCAGCACACTGGTCACGTTTTTCTCACTGCTGCGGCCGGGCGACCTTAGCAGACACTGCACCACAAGGTTACATGATAAAAGAGTCCCTGGAAGAAATCACCCCAAGACAGGAAGACAATGCAGTATTGGACACGTCCAAAACATACTGATGAACCTTTCGGAGGACTTCAGAATGTAAACTAAGTTTGACATCTTTTTTTTTTTTTTTTTTTTGAGACAGGGTCTCGCTTTTTAGATCAGGCTGGCCCTGAGTTCACTATGGAGCCCAGGCAAGCCTCGAACTCAGCAATCCTCCTGTCTCTGCCTCCCGAGTGCTGGAATGACAAGCATGAGCCACCATGCCCGGCACTGTGGTATGTGGTATTGATAGCTGGTGGGCGTGAGTCACCATACCCACCATTGTATGTGGTTATCGGGATCGAACTCAGGACCTTGCGCTTGTGAGGCAGGTGCCTGAACCACTGAGCTAAATCTCCGGCCCAGTTTGACATCATTTTGGTAGAGTGAAGGAATTTTCTTTTGCTTGAAAGTAATTTAAATAATAAAATACCTATTAAAACCAAAATGACCTTCGTGACCTTCTCATGTTTTCCAAACTTCAGTTATTTTTGGGTCATATTTGCATAACAATAAACCCTCCTGTACTCCACGGAAGCCCAGAATGCTCAGCAGTGTTTTTATGATCTTACAGAAGCAGGTGAAAAAATAGTTCATAGATTTGAAAAATAATAGCCAGGTGTGCTGGTGCCTAACCGTAATCCCAACACTCTGGGAAGCATAGGCAGGAAGACCACAAGTTCAAACTAAGTCTGGGCAACATATCAACTTAGTGAGTCCCATCTCCCCAAAAATTAAGTAAAAAGGAAAATTAGTAGAAATACTCAGGAGATTCCATTTATAGCCTGATTGCCAGTTTAATTCCTGTAAGTTAAAAATGTCATTTCAGTGACACTGGAAGTTACCTGTCTCTACCTTTACCAATTTTGGGCTTCTTCTTTTCTTTTCTTTTTTCCAGTTCTCATACGGTTCAGAAGTACCTGACTTAGCTTTTGTTGACATTGCTTCAGACTAAAGCTGTGAACAAATTTCTTGGTTTCATTTACGTTACAGTCTACAAGACTTTTGTGGCTTTCTAAGTACAGCTCTTCCTTCATCGGTTGGATTCTAAATTCTTAGAGACAAGAATGGACTCTAATTTCATTGGGGCTCGCCCACAGCATGAAAGGGAACATTTTTCACTATTAATCAATAAAATTTCCACAGAGAAGGGAAACACACACTGCCCATGGGTTTACCATGGATCCTGAAAGTCACATTTACTATTTTCTCCCTCACCCTACACTTTATGCTTTTCACTTTTCAGTTCTTCTGATTTCAATTTATAAAATACCAAAGTCGGGGGTCGAAGGATTGGCTCAGTGGTTCAGGCACCTGCCTCGCAAGCGCAAGGTCTTGAGTTCGATCCCGGTAACCACATACAATGCTGGGCGTGGTGACTCACGCCCACCAGCCATCAATACCACATACCACAGTGCCGGGCGTGGTGGCTCACGCCTGTCATCCCAGCACTCGGGAGGCAGAGGCAGGAGGATTGCTGAGTTCGAGGCTTGCCTGGCCTACATAGTGAGCTCAGGGCCAGCCTAACTACAAAGCGAGACCCTGTCTCAAAAAAAAAAAAAAAAAACAAAGTTGTAGTTTACAGTAAAAAACCTTAGCAATGGATGCAAGATAAAAAATCCAAGTTTCACTTGCTGCTTTCCAAGTGCTCTATTTATTTCCAAAACATGCACCGATGAAATGAGTGCCTGAATTCGTGCAATTCCATAAAAAGTCATCTTTAAAATATAGCTGGAGGAAGTCCTTGTTTAAATTCTGTATACTTACATAAACAATTCAAGCAATTACATAGGTCTTACACTAACTGCATTTGAAGATAATATGGTATCTATTTATTAGTTAACAGGAGAAGAAATACTTTTTATTAAGCTTACAAAAATGTGTCTCCCTACTTTGAGTTTTCATGATTTGCCAAATCACAAACATTTAACATCACTAAATCTTTAGCCCTTATTGGAAGCAAAAGATTAAACTGAAGGTTTTTGGTAAATGTTGGAGGGCTGCCTAGTCAAACCACTGACATTTAAGCAGGTTTGGCTTTTATGTGGCCTGTTGGTATCTGGTTACTTTCACTTTTTTTTTAAATTGAATTCTTTATTGGTACATTATATACACAGCTCACAATCACACACAACACTGGGGAATTTGTACCAATATGTGACACAGGTCAGTTCTCATTAGGGATGTGGGTAAAAATGAGAATTGGCCACTTTCACTTTTTTTTTTTTTTTTTTTTTTTTTTTTTTTTTTTTTTT
>PVIC010028585.1:0-23104 GCA_004025085.1 Thryonomys swinderianus
GAGTGAATATACTTAAGCACAAACCCTTTAAATAACAAAAACCTTGGATATCTCCAAGGAAAATCCATTTCAGTGATAGTCTGAGACTGAATTTTGGGGAATGGCGACACACAAAAGAAGCAGCCTGCTTCTTGAACTTTGGTATCACGAGCTCAAAATCGCCCCTCAGCTGACACCTCAAATATCGAAGGTAATGCGTGACCCATGAAGAGCATGATAACTGTCAGTCTCTGCGCCAGAAACCTCTAAAACTCTTTCTTGTCATCTGATCACTAAGCAGCTTCTCCCTCCTCCCTCCCTGAAACTGCGTCCTTTCCGACCCATGCGGAAGGCAAGAGTGTGCTTACAGCTCCTGGACCCCTTGCCGACTGACCATACAATGCAGCTTGTTCCATTTCATCCTTTTGTAAGAACCTCGTGCTATAGAATTGGCCTCTGCACGTGTGGGCCGATGAGCCACTTGTTCGTGATTACATCCTCGTGCTCCCCACGCCCATTTGTTCCACGGGCATAAATTTTATGCCCATACGTAAATGTTCACAGAATTTTCCATTGAAACCCTAATACAAATATGTGAGGAAGAAGACTACTGAGAGAAGCCTCTCCTATAGAGGCAGAGATCTAATTTAACCAGTGTTTGTCGCTAAAAAGCTCAGCAATACATCAGGCGCCTTCTGTGCTCTACGCTGTGTCCCACGTGTGGACGATGTGGTAACATAGTCCTTATTTTAAGAAAAAAATTAGTTCAGGTGACAGCCAGATGAAAAATCATTTCAAGTTTAATGTAAAAGAGTTAGTATAGAAATCACTGTAGTGTTTAAAAAAAAAGGAAAAAGGAAATTCCCTTTGCAGACTCATCAGGCTAGGAGAGGGGGTGTGAACTTTGAGAGCTGTGAAAATCGAGAGTAATATTCCAGGAAGGAGATGTGAGAGGCACGTATTTTATGTTAGGATAAGGAGTGGTTTTGAAATTCAGGCACTCAGAAACTGTGGGGACGGCCCTCCAATGACAATATAGAGAGAGTGAAACTCTAAGTAGGGCAGATGTAGGAAAAGTAGTGATAAATTCCTATTAAAAGGTAACTTGGAAACTTTATTAAGGTAAACATTTTAAAGCCCATAAGCAGGTAAGCGTCTGTCATATTTGACAGTCTTGCAGAGTGTCTGAATTAGTAAATCCGCCATGGTAATGGGAGAATGGTGAACTGGAAGAGGGCCTGAGAGCCCCACACCTCCTCTCCAGACTCTGCATTGCACTATGCACCCTTTCATTGTTTCTGAGTTATACAGTTCATAATGACTGGTATAGTAAGCTAAAAAGTATATTTTCCAAAGATCTATTAGTCATGAGTCATATAAAAATGTTCCTTGTAACTTGACTAGAAATTATTGGTTGCCGGGCCTGATGGCTCACGCCTGTAATCCCAGCACTAGGGAGACAGAGGCAGGAGGATTGCTGAGTTCAAAGTTTGCTTGGGCTACATATTGAACTCAAAGCTAGCCTGAACTACAAAGTGAGACCCTGTCTCAAAAAAAAAAAATATTCCACAAAGCTATTCAAATGTAGCAACGATTATCTATTAATTGTTTCTCTATATAAACTGTCCACTTATGTTATTGCTTGACTTAACAGCAAGATATTGTGATATTTGTGAATGATTAGAGTTTACCCATCTCAGAGGAGGTCATCTCCCAAATGCCATGAATAATGGCATTATTTTAATGAAATCCCTAGTGAACAGATAATTGAGACTATAAGTGGCAAATGGGATTAACATTTCAAAGAGAAGTATCACATTTTCATGACAACCATGGCCCCACACACTTCTCAAGCATGGAAGGTGGTCTCTAAACAAGGGATTGCTAGACAGGAGCCAGACGTTCAATTTGATTGATTGGATATGGTAATTTTCTGCCTATTTTTGATAAGATTTTTAAAGACAACATTCTCAGGTTATTATAAAACCATAGCTTTAATACATAGTGTTCCTTTTCTCCTCCCTTATTACCTTCTCGCATATTCTGTGGTTCGCCTGTCCTCCTGGGACACTTGCTACTAAGCTGTGATAATTCACTGTTGAGTATGGTAATTAACTCTCATAGAGAATATTATAAGCCTGACGAGAAGTTTTTAAAAATGGCCAAAAAGAGAAAACTCTTCTAAAAGGAAGGTAAAATTCTTCAAAATTATGCAAGAGTGGAACACTGATTTGGAAAAGAAACACAATATAAATTTCTGCTTGGTAGTAAGCATATAATTTATCAATTTTCTTCTTTTCCTTTACTTAAACATGCCAAGTTCTGTGATTGCTTTTGATCTTTAATATTCACTTTATATTGGTGCTTTGACTTTCTCGATTGCTTCGTCTCTTCCTTCTCTGTCTCCTCCAAGCAGTGTTCTCATGAGAGACAAAACACTGTATTCTGTAACTGGAATGAAAGTAGCTTTCAACCATCAATGTATTCAGTGGGCATCTCTGTGGGCTTCTGTGCTCCTTAAGTCCAGGACTAATCATGAATGCAGTCCGTAATCTGCTCCATTCCTCCCCAGAATACCAGCTCTCTCTCCACTGAGGCCCAAATCCACCAGAATGAATCAACCTTTGTCTCAGTGCTGATAGGATTGGAGATAAAGCCTTCCCTGTTTGGACTGCTACCATGTAGAAATATGATACAAGCCACATTGAGAGTGTGAAATATTATATTCATCACTTTAAATAAGTAAAAAGGACTGGGTTAATTTTAATACATAAAATAAACATTGATTCAATATACAAAATATTGTCATTTCAATAGGTAATCAAGACAAAAATTTACTGAGGGGATTTTTTTTTTTGGTGGTCTTTTTAAAAAAGTAAGTCCTTAATATTCACAGTATTTTATATTTACAGTGCATCTCAGTTCACTTCTGCTGCATGGTAACTACTTAAGACCACATGTGGGGAGACTGTACATATTGGTGAATTAATAAGTGTATAATATAATTTAATATGTTCTATAAAGAGTATTAACTATATAATTTATGATTCAGTAACAAATAAACTAGATATATTGCACACATATGCCTATATTTATATGTCTGTATTCCTAACTATGTTATAACCAATTTAATACAGGAAAAACAATGACTAACAAGAAGAAAATAAAACAAAAATTTAAAGTGTCAGTCAGTTAAAAATGTATTTCTTGGGCTGGGGATATAGCTCAGCAGCACAGCACCTAGCTAGCAAGCCTGAGGTCCTGGGTTCAATTCCTGGAACCAAAATTCTTAAAAACAACCAACCAAGCAAACAATAAGAAATCAATTACTTAAGGCAATGAAAGAGACTTTTGTCTTATGAAGTATCAACTTTCTCAGAATGTCTTAATTGCCGATAAATTATAAATATACCTTTTTAGGTTGAGTGGCACAAGATAACATATACTTCTATTTTAAAAATGAATCCTCTCCTACATTAAATCACTCTCTGCTTCTCTTCACTCCAACCCTCTCATCATTTCCTGCACTATTTCTATTTTTTTTTGTCAGCAACAGTGTGGGACTAGAAGATAAGGAAGACAAATTTGTAATTAAATCTTCTGTGAAATGGATAGCCACATCTATGACGGAGAGAGAGAGAGGCATGTTTGTACAGAATTGCTCACGGTAGTCAAAACAGATATTTTGTTTGCATTCAAATTCTCTTGTAATGACTTTTTAAATGCTTGTAATTGTTTTAAAGCGGCTCTGCCATTCACTCACAGCAACTCTTTAATAATTGCATTGGCTGCATAAACATCAGTGTTCTGCCCAGTCTAGCCAAAAAGACACTTTTATAAGATAAATTTGAAGCCTGTTTCTGTAAGACTCCAAAGCAACTAATCTGTCACTCCCACTGACCACTCAAGTCAGTGGGAAAAGATGTCAGTTAAATTGATCGTTTGACTGAATGGAGTGAACATTCTTAGACATAATTGTCATTTCACCTGGAATGTGATTGACAGTATTGGGAAGACAGATACTAGAAGTAAAATGGAAAAAGAACCAATTATATGGGTGGCTTGAATTTTTAAAGGCATGTCTGAAATATTGGATAAGTGGGTTAGTGTCCCTGCTTAGTTTTGTTTATAGAGACCCAGCCACCTGTTGGTGGGGAAGAAAAGAAGTCAGGAAGCCATGCACTTCAATGGAATCAGAGCCAAAAATTAAGAAATGAATAGAAATAAAAACACACTGACAGAGAAAATACAAAACAAACCAACTGGACCAGAATCCCTTAAAAAACAGAATGAGAATGTGGTGATTTCCACACAAATAGCACACCTGTTTCTCCAAATTTTCTCCACTTCCTATTTAAAAAATATCATTTCTTGCTCTACCTAGATTGTCTATATGAATACATGGAGCAGATAGTGGAGCTATAACTAGTAATTTATACTAGGGTGATTAATGTTTACTAAAGTTTTATTTTGATAATCTGTCAAAAATAATTTAAGGAATAATTAAATACATGTTCATGGGTACATATTCTATAAATAACTATCATCTTAGTTATGTTTTGATCTTACTATGTTTATCAATTTATCTACACACTTTCTTTGAATGTAAATATTGTATGATGAAGTAACCACTTTAAAGATATTTCATTTAAGAGAAAAGATGACAAGTGCACTTTGTGTAATTATCAGCTTTGTTTACTGATATAAAACTACTACTCTTAACTGTGTACTTGAAACTCCCCCAGAATTTCCTTCAAGTATATTCTAAAGTTCCATTAGCACATAAATGGCCTTCTGCAGAGACTAATGCCCCACTACAGGTAAACATAGCTGTTCTCCACACTAATTTTTGAACAAATTTGACAGGTTAATTTCTGTTGAAAATCTCATTCCATCACAAACTACTCACAAAACATTGGATACTCCTCCCCATCCTCTGTACCTGAATTGAATTGCAGCACAAAGGAATTACCTAAAATGCAGAACCACATTAATAAATGATACTCAATAAAGGCCAGATGTAATTGTATGAATAACAGGACACAGGTGAAACTCTTCACATTTTTATCTGCTGCTATAATTGTCCTGTGTTTTATTCTTCCCTAAAAATAAGCTTTCATCTAGAATGCATGATTGATATTGTGAAATAGTAAATATTCAAAGGGTAATGGGGCTTGGGGTAAATAGTGAAGAAATAAAGAAATTAATGTTAAAAAAGAGAAATAATGCTTGTGTATATAGGGGTGGGGGTAGAGGTGGGTAAGGGAGGGGGAAAATGAGAATTAAGTTGTGTCATATACTGGTACACATTCTCAATGTGGAGTAATTGTGATGTGTATATACAATGTACCAATAAAAAAATAAGCTTTCACGAAGTGAAGACTATAAATCAACCATCTATTTGTACTCTGTGCATTGTTTCTAATACAATTCATGAATGCTCCCTCCGCCTAGACATTGCTTTTTTTTTAACTTTGAATGAAGCAAACTCCTTTTACTCCTTCAAAAATCATCAGTATCTCTTTTTATAAAGTTCCCTTTGATTTCTTTGGTGAACCAGGTACTCTACTTGATTTCCCTATTGTGCTTTATATTTGCCTATAGGGCATACAATGAATCTTAGTTACTATAAAATATCTTGCTACAAAATATTTAATAATACTATCATATTTTAGTAATATTATAGAATGATTAAGATATCATTATATCTAATACTCAACAGAGTGCTTAGTAACTGATAGTATTTTATTTTAAAAATGTATATTAAATTATTCATTCTTACTACAACCTTGTAATCTAAGCACCATTATTAGCCACATTTTAGAAATGAGAAAAGTGAGGCTCAAATTAATAACCTGCTGAATGAAGATCACACTAAGTAATGGTCATCTTGCTTTTGATCGGGGTCTTCCTCCTGGGCTTTTCAGACTAGTGTGTTTCTACTTTTTCATACCTGTCATAGGGAATGCCTTATGAATTTTATTTGGAATAATGAATGAAAATTTGGATTTCTATATGCATAATTGGGGTGGGACTTACAGATTCAAATGGTTTTCCACTTGATTTCCCTATTGGGAAACGTTTGTTGTAAATTTTAGGTAACATATACAATATCATGATTGTTTCTGTATGAGTAGCAAAATGAGATTCTTCAAAATGTTAGGTTAGGAGAGTTCAGAAGCTCATGTTTAGAGAAAGTCTGGCTAGTTTCAAAATACTTGGTCTGAATTGGCAATGATCTATGATAAGACACAATTTATAGAACTTAGTTTTGCCTTTATATACCTAAGAAAAAAGACAGTTTTAGCAAGGATTATTAATTAACATGCATTGTTTCTCTAAGTAATTTCATAACACGTCTCAAAAAAGGGTAATAAATTATATGAATCAAATAAAATAGATTAAATGCAGCCATCACAGACTTTGGAGTCTAAATTACAATTGCAAAAGGAGATCAGAGAAGAATAAAGTGTCTTTGCAGGAGAGAAGAGTCTTAAACTACATCTTAAGAAAATGTCATGTTGGGAAGAAAGAGAGGAAGGAAAGAAGGAAGGAAGTGGGAAGCTGTTTGACAGGTTTCTGAGAGGAAGCAAAAGTCCTCACGAAGGCAGAATTCTGTATTTGAAGGCTGCAGGTGTTTGAGCCTGTGTCTGACAGCTATTCAGTAGCCAGAGTGTTCTCAGGACGTATTTCACAGATGTTCCCAGAAACAGTTGCAAAAAGGTTGTCTGTCATCCCTGACACTAATTATAATAACAATTTTTATGAAGGCCAGTATTTTGAGCCTAAGTCCTTACACGGGCATTTTTCTTTTCTATCACTTTGAAACACTGCCACATTTTCTTTTTCTTAAACTCAGATTTCTTTAAGGCAGATATTAAATGAACACAGATGGTGCAGTCAGGTTCCTCACTGCTTGTTAACTAGATGGAAATTTCTAAATTTCCTAACCATCTAGGCAATGAAGGAAAAAGAAGAAACAGCTGATCAATAGTGACATAGCTTTACAGACTGTTAAATAAGAAAAAAATGGACAACTCTTACTAAGACATTTCAGTTAGATGCATAGAAAAAATTTTGATGGCCAGGAAAATTAGACACTAAAATAGGTTATCAGCACAGATAGTGGGATCTCTCTTCTAGAAAAATCATTGAACATTGAACAGACCATATGCTCCAAAGAGTTTGTTCCCTGACTTGCTTGGCTCAGATGGCAGACTTCTTAGCATTCAAACTTGTGCAATAGAAGTAGGTTTCACATTTTGTTCAATAAAATATGCACCCATTACTTGTTATAGGATCCCATGTGTTCTTATTTTTAGGTTAGAAGAAGAAACTTTCCTGTATTTTTTCACTTTTGAGAAAACTTAAAATATAGATATAGGTACTTAAATATAGATATAGGTACTTAAAAGTGAATATGTACACCTGTGCTTTCAAATGTACAAAATAATAACATATTTATTATGTAATACATATGAGGTCATTTAAATAACCTTCCATAGTCATAATTTCTAAGGCTCTTTGACCCTTAATTTGAATATGAACCAATTAAATGAACCGATTAAATTATTTACTGAGCTGGAAAAGGGTTGGTAAAATATGAAATAGATCTGATTGCTTTAAAGTGCGCCTTATGTAGAAACACATAAAGTTGCAATTAATGGAGATCACAGTGTTTGCATATAAGTAATCATCATTTGATTCAACTTAATAGAACTTTATGGTGAAGAAATGGAGAGAAAACAAACCTACACAGAAGAGTGAACTCATGACAGAGGAGTGCACTGAACAGACACCCTGCTGAATACTGGGGACAAGAGTATCCGGGAGTTAGAGAAGAGGTGGGTCAATGTGACCTTAGCACCCTGCGTAATAAACGCTCACTGAACTCAATTTACTCAAATTGTTTGTCTATTATACTGTTAGGAGACAGATTTCTTTTTCTTCTTTGGGGTATTATTCCTCTGATCATGGGTCTTCCTGCTGCTGAAGTTAAGTACGTGTTTCAGTGAATCCTTCAACAAAATATTGCACGACAGAATTTGAGTTAAATACCTCAAGGAATATGAATAAACAAAACCAGGTCCAATTTCTGTCATTGGAGTTACTACAGTTCTGTTGATCAACTCGGACTGAATACCTAGAAACACAAAAACCCTGTTTAACTCTGTGATTCAGAAAATGGCACTGCAGTGTAGCAGGGAAAGGAGTTGTTATGAGGTAATGTCAGCAGAGGGCTCCCCGGAAGCTGACACTTGACAAACTGACATTCTTCTAATGGACAGAGTAAGAACAGCAGCATGCTTTGCTTCTGTGTGAATGACAACAAGAACTGCCAAAAATCATTTTACCTAAATAAATTGCAGCTTATAATTTCATTTCTAAAATGTGGAATACAGTTATACTCTTTCTTCTATACAAATTTCCATTCAATATCCATTTATCCAGCTATCCTCCAATGACATTCAGGCTACAGTGATTTTTCAGTGAATTAATCTTTACAGTGATGTGTATCCCACAAAAGTTCAGTTTTGCAGAAATTAGTGTTTGATGATTTGTTTTTTGTTGTTGTTGTTTTTTGTTTTTTTTGTTTTGTTTTTTTTTTTTGAAACAGGGTCTCACTTTGTAGTTCAGGCTGGCCCTGAGCTCACTACGTAGCCCAGGCAAGCCTCAAACTCAGCAATCCTCCTGTCTCTGCCTCCCGAGTGCTGGGAATACAGGTGTGAGACATCACGCCCTGCATTGTATGTGGTCACTGGGATGGAACTCAGGACCTTGCTCTTGGGAGGCAGGGGCAGGAATCACTGAGCTAAATCTCCGGTCCTGTTTGATGATATCTTAATGAGAAATCACATGAGAAATAACATTCTAGCAAGTAACAAAACATTCCATTAAATAATGAAGAAAGAAGTAGAATAGGAACTACAAGAAACAGTTACCAAACAAGAAGAGATCATTGGATGGCTGATTAGTTCAGTGAATTTTCTGATTTTTGCTTAAGCCACATAGTCAATGCAAAATTATACATAAACTGCTAGTTACTATGATTTCTGAAGGATCCAGAGTTACTAATGCCTCAAACATTAGCCGATATCTTCCTGAGATATAAATAAATATTCCATTATATGATGGAATTAAAGTTCCAAATTTAAAATATCAAACTAAAATCTCTGGATTGAACAGTTGCAGTTGACATTTTGATGTTACCCATGTTTTCTACTGCGGCATGGTCATCTGGAATCCTATTTCACTTGAGTCCTACCATAAAAGTCAGTTTTAATAATTTGTCGCCTTTGGGAGCTCCATTCAAAAGTGTATCTTTTTTAGTCAATTTCATTTCAAGAGCTAAAAGTGTTACTCATGATTCCTTCTGATTTCATTCTTTTTGTTTTGCTTTTTGGAGACAGGGTCTCGCTTTGTAGTTCAGGCTGGCCCTGAGCTCACTATGGTGCCCAGGCAAGCCGCCGCGAACTCAGCAATCCTCCCGTCTCTGCCTCCCGAGTGCTGGGATTACAGGCGTGAGCCACCACGCCCAGCATTATATGTGGTTACCGGGGATCGAACTCAGGTCCTTGCGCTTGCAAGGCAGGCACCGGAACCACTGAGCTAACCCTCCAGCCCCTGATTTCATTCTTTATCTCTAGTCCCACAGTTTTCCAATCAGATCAATTTTTTGTTTGTTTGGTTGTGTGTTTTTAAGCTACTCACCTAGGAACTGTTTAAAAAAGGGTAGGTGATAGATACTGTGTATTCATACTCTTGTATATTATTATGATGAACTTTTTGAGTGTTATCATTGATATTCAAAGCGTTACTTTTATTCTTTGCAACCCCTCTGGTTTCTGAATGTTTTTAGTGCCCATTCAAAGTGGGAGGTAGAGATCAGTTTTGGAAATTGAAGATGATAAAGAATTGCAAATCTTTGGAGATAGTTGGGTATCACTGAATGAAAATGACTCATGTTCCAACATACTTTGCATCTTTGAGACTGAGTTTATGAAAATTTATGTAATTAATAATCCTACATATTTGCATAGAACTTTAGAGTTTTTCTTAAAGAAGTTGTTTGTTCTTTTCACAGTTCTTCTGTGAAGTGTCTATTCATTTCAGTTGCCCATTTTTTGATTGTTTTTTTTTTCTTTTGGGGTAGGTGTCTAATTTTTTCAATTCTGTACATGTTCCAGATATTAATTATCTTCCTGAGAATTAATTGATAAGTACTCATTCTGGTAGTTGTCTGTTTGCTTTGTTGGTTGTTGTCTTTTGTTTTTGTTTGTTTTGTTTTTTCCTCTGCTAAAGCATTTAAATTGATGTATTCTGTTTGTCAATTCTTGGCACTATTTCCTGTGCAATAAGTGTTCTCTCCAGAATTATTCTTCTTATTATGTGTGGGAAAATTGTATTTTCTTAAAATTTGGGGCCTTGTAGAAAGTGTAAACTATTAGGTATCATATCTCATTTTTTTAATTTAAAAGAAATTGAACCTAAAAACAGTACACGCTTTCCAGAAAACATACAAAATCAATAGAAATCAGGATCTTCTGCCTGGATTGTTTTATATTACTGTTTCATTCTTTACATGAAACAATTCTTACCCAGAATAAAGGAGGTATTGTAAACATGAAATTATTTTTGGTAGACATATTCATTTTCACTATTCCACTTAATTTTCAGAACAATCAAATGAACTAAATATATACCACATACTATATATTATTTCTGTATACAATATACTATAGTATATTCAAATTGTGTATACATAATATATACCATGTATAATATAAAATTTTTGGAACTGTGTGAATAATATAAGCAATAAGCAGAAATCCCAGAATGCAGTAATTTAACATAATTCTCAAAATATTAACCAGTAAATAAAAAGAATATATTTTTAAAATATATTATTAATTATTAACAAAATGTTTATTATGCATTGCTTGTCATAACTTATTTTTGGTTAACATTAATTTATTAAATATGCCCTCTACTCAAAAACATGGATTAACTCTTCATATTAGCAGAGATCATAGACTATTCCACTTTTATGCATTTTTCTCTTCAGAATGTAATCTATAGTCTGGATTCTGGGAAAGTGTGCATTCATTTATTTCCTCAGTTCACATTATTTATTCACCATATACTAAGCACAGAATGTCCTTTTGAAATGTTTGGTCAGTCAGGTCAAGACCTTTAGAACCTCATTTCAGTAAAGTTATCTCATAGAATAAATTTGTTCACTGCTATCTGCTAGAGAATGTTTGCCAGTAATATCAGTGCTTATCAAGTTAGAGCCTGAACTTTCATATCAGCACACCAATATCTGATAGAAAGTAATGACGTGATGACCTTTCTCTGCTCAGATTTCCTGAGGCTCTTTGCTGAAATAAACTGTAGCTTGGATATACCTTTTCTGTAGGCAGAAAACAACACAGAAAGAGATCTGAATCTTTGGAGGCATGAGAAGAAAAATAACTTGAAAATAGAGGTCAAAGAATGAATGAAATATCATGAGAAAGACCCGACAGAGTTGCAAAAGCTATAGTTAGCTTCTGATTCTTTGAGGCCTTACCCCAGCTTTATGAGGCTTGAGGTATATCTAACACATGTTTAAAAGCTATGAAACACTTTCCAAACAATGTTTTATACTGAATGTTGAAATGCAAAATTGTAGGAGGAATCCAAGGATTTTTGGTGTCAAATGCTCCCTACTCATGGAGTTGCTATTATCTCTTTTACCCCTTTTTCCTCACCTTGAAATAAATCATCTTCTCTTAATTAAGAAAAAAGAATTGTAGGATAGTTCATGCTTTTACTACATGAGTAACTGCTCAAATCCTGTTCAAATATATAAAAGAGAAGGTTAATAGTGTGTCCTGTTCATCCCATGACTCATGAGTAAAGCCACTGGTCTCAGAATTTAACATGTATCAGAATCACAGAACTTCTTAACATCCAGATTTCAGGATCCCATTCTGTGATTCCCTGATTTAGGAGGCCTGGGGTAAACAGAGAATTTGTCTTTTTAACAACTTCACAGGTAAAGCTGATACTACAGGTTCAGAGACAACACTGAGACCTACCAGAATAATGTAACAAATGAATTTCACTAGAATTTGATTACAGCCATAAAGTAAAAAATCAATTTGGAAAGGTTAGAAAGATCATTAGTTCTGAAGCCAGAAAAACTTGGACTGGACTTTTAGATTTGTCATTTTCCAGCTGCAGACATCCTTAACTTCCCACAGGCAATGTTACCTTGAAGTGAAATTAAATTGTAGTATCTAATGTCAAAGGCTACTGTTGTAAGGATTATTAAAATATTTTATTAAAATATATTTTATAATTATTTATCCTATGCTCTCTCTTTCTATATATATATATATATATATAATATTTGATATCTAGTAGTCTTGATAACATGCTTGGTATACTAATGGTACACTCTGTTAATCAGTTGTAAAAATGTATGGTCTAGTGAATGTACAGAGAATAGCTGTATCTTTTGCTTCAGGAGTTGGCCACAAAGTGGCTGCACCCCCGCATTTGCCTGATCCACCTTTCATGTTTCCAAACCCCTCAACACTCCTGTTTCAGAGATCAGCCCAATTACAATGAAGTCTTGTCTCTTTTTGCCTTTTTGTAAAGTTAAGAAATGAGGCATCTTTGTTATTCATAACCTCCTTTGCACCAAAGGCTTCATGCTGTTTCTCTACTGCACATCATCCTATTTTACCAATTTTGATACGGTTCAGTCTTTTCCTTCATTCAGCAGGATAAACATCTTCCTTTGCCTATAGTTCTGCTATCCTTTGTAGAGACCTCAACTTTGAAGCAGATGGTCCAAAGTAGATCTCTTGACCTTCTGACAGATAAGGTTATTTCTTACACTGTAAACCAGTATTGTATCACCAGCAGTGATACTGCATACCAAAATATTGTTGTTGTTCTCTGATAACAACCATCCTGCAGTGATCACTTTGCTTCTCTCCTTCATTCTCAAGCCTAATCCAGCACCAACTTTCCCTAATAAAAATGACAGTAAAAACAAAATAAAAGAACAAATACTAAATCTTTTTAAAAGGAGCACTATCACTTAGTTGTATATTCTTTAATGTTCTTTGAGCACTCATAGTAGGGATTTGCAAAGTCCAAAGGCTCCCAACACTTGCAATAACCCACCTTTGTGTCACTTCTCTCAGCATGAAAACTTATTTATCTTTGTAATTATATAAATCAGGAAATCTCTGATCATAATGATTGATTTCATGATTACCAGAAAAAAGCAAGCAGAATAAGTGCACTCAACTCCCCCTTTCTGCCCTCTTCTTCTACCCCTTTACATGCACACAAATAGGTCCTGGTTGAATTCTACAAAGAATACTCACTACAGAGATTACTTGTAAAAAATGTGAAAGATAAGTATTTCAGTTTCTCAAGTCTCCACAACATGCTCTTTTAGACGAATCCCATATGACTACATGATGGATATGAAGGGCAACGTTTTCTGTATTTACTCAGCAATTAGCACTTCAAATGGTATACTTTCTTAATTTCAGTGATGGAATAAAAGTAATTCCCCACATGATAATGAAAGTTTCAGAGGACCCTCCTCGTGCACCTCCTGCCAATTATAAGAGCCAGAGCCATGTGACAGAACAAGTGGTCTTATAGGTTTCACTGGGGACATTACAACCATCTTTCCTTTGTTTGACCCATGTAGATGCTGTGGCGTGGAGCGCACCAGACGGTAAATGGCCAACAAAGAGTCAGCACCCTTTCTGAAGTGAATGCAGATGGAGGTTTTGGAGCAGTTCCAGTAGGGTGATTGATAACTATACTATGACCTCTTTCATTACCACCTACCCCTTCCTCATTTTGGCAGATGTTATACAGACACAAAATATGAGACTAAAGTAAATTACCTTGAAATGACAGTTTCTCACTTCTAACATGTTAGAGCTACCTTGGCTTCCTAGGAAAACTTGTGGGGAATTGCTTTTCATACATATTATACAAAAGGGCAGACAAGGGAAAAGGTTAAAGGAGACTTAAAAGAAATAACTATAAAGACAGGTGCTTAATGATCAAATTTTATCTGTTGGATAACAGATTATTCAAGTGTGCTAGAGATACAGTCTGGAACTTATCTGCTGCTCAATAACTGTCAAGGTCTTCAAGGAATAGAAAGAAACAGTATTTATGAAGATTTGGTCAAATGTTTATCCATCCCTGTAGATATAGAATGCAATAACAATATGGTGGATGTTTAGATGCTTTTAAAATATCAATATGGTAAAAGACATACCTCAACTAATCTCCTCATTATATTTCCCTCATTTGAACACAATTTTTAGTCCACAATTGTGCAATGCCTGAATCCCCTCTAAATATTTATATCTATCAAGATTTTTAATTTGGAGAAGTGACAGATGTTATATGATTCTGGATTCAATAAAGTGGGTGAGATATAATGTTTCTAAGAGTCCATTTTTCCATTAGATTCTACTCCATGACTGCATTCACTGCATTTTTTAATCACACCCTGTGTGAGTGACTTTTTTCTCAGTCTTGATACAAAATATCTGACACCCAAAGTTAGAGGGGAAGGGATTTATTCGACTTAGTTAGTTCATAGAGCATTCAGTCCATATCTGGCTGCCCTCAAGGCAGCGATAGCAAACAGGCATCATAGAGGAGAAACAACTGGTATACACAAGGTAACAAAGACAGCAAGATAACCTTATAAACATCTTACTTGCTCCTTTTATCTTATTCAGGGTACTTAGGGAGGGTAACAGGCATGCCCTTAATCCCATTGCCTTCAAGCCTAACCAGCACAGATCAGTCAAGTACTCTATATTCAACCACCTCTGCAAAAGCATGAGACTTTGGGGGAAATTTTAAACTCAAGTTATAACATTCTGCCCCTGGTTCCCCAAAGACTTATGCACATCCCTTTAAGCAAAACAGCATTTAGTCCATCTCTAAGAGTTGTCAAAATCCTAACAGTTTCAGCATTGCTGAAAATCCACATTCCAAATTTTCCCTGAGATTTAAGGCAAACTCTTAAGTGCCAGCCCCTGTACAAATGAGAAGGAAGTTAAACACTTCCAGCATTCAGTGGCTTGAGAAGAGCTACAAACAGGGAGACACAAACTAATGGACCAAAGCAAGTTCAAAGTCCAGCAGGGCAAATGTTAAATGCCATGCTTCCACTTCCAGCACCTCTGGCAATGTGTGGAAGGTGTAACCTCAGAAGGGCTTTGGTGGCTCTGCCTCTACTGCACGTCTGGTGGTTATAGCTCCAATGTCTTCTCTCTGGGGCCGGCTCTCTTCGCTCCTTGTAGCTTTCCTGAGACAATATTCCCTCCTGGCTTTTCCAAATTTCTGGGGTCTCTGCAATTTTTACTTCACATTCACAGCTTTACACTCTGCCCTCTCAGGGGTACACTTTCTTGGCCTCTCAGGCTTTCTTAGGAAATCTGGGTTACTGTAGCCTTTCTATCCCCAAAACTCTTGCATCTGCGTGTGCCTAAAACCAGTGCCATATAGATGCTGCTGAAATCTGCTGCCAGCATGACCTTTAGCAAGTCTTCTGTCTCTCTTGGCTGTAGAGGTCGAGTGCTTGGATCACTGAGCCTTCTGAATCCAATTCTGAAAACAAATTCTGAAGCTGCCACAATTCTGGAACACATTATTCTGGGGCTTTCTTCTCAGAGGAAAGTCTTCCACTCAGGATGGAGTCCTGCTGCTTCTTGTGATGCCCTCAGGGCATCTTTTCTGTTTTCTTATTCCTTCTTGGAAATCAAGATCTCCTCCACTTTGTCTTTGCAGGCCGCGACTTCCTTGGTGCTTCCTTTCTAGCCAGACTCAAATCATTCTACACCATTCTGCTGAGCCCTTTGTTCTTGATTCTCAACATAAATCTGGCTAACAGCCCCCAGCAGCAGCCATGCCATGCCCTTAACAGTAGCTTGACTTGAAATTTCGTCTGTAGGATTAACTAGTCTGCCACCCTTAATCTCAGTCTCAGGCAAAGTCTTTGGACAAGACTAAAATGAAAATAAATTTTCTGTAGAGACATAACACACATCAGCACAGGGAGTTCAACCACCATTGTGGTCCTTCTTTCCAGAAGATACCTCTCAAGACTGATCTTTACTTGCTGTCTGGTTTCTGTGCTCTGATCAGAACTTCTGGTACAGAACAGCCTAAGGAGTTCAGCTCCACTTCTACAGCCAGAGCTCTAAATCTCCTCTAACTCTGTCCCTTCCCACAAACCAGTTCCAAAGGCTTTGAGACACATTGCTAGGTAGTGTTACAGCAATGACCTCACTTCTCCAGTGCAAAATATCTGTGTTTGTTATTTTTCTCTCATTGCTGAGACAATGCAAGAACACAAAGTTAGAGGGGAAAGGTTTATTTGACTTATAGCTCATAGAGGTTTCAGACCATCATTGGCTGGTTCGGAGGCCTATGGCAGAGGGCCAGCAATTCACAGAAGTGGAATAGACTAAGAACAGAATGGACCCATGTCAACACGCTTCTGTAAGTCACCTTGTTTTTACATTCTTAATGTTATACATTATGCAATGGTTTATATTTCTTTTATCACACTGACTGACAAAATATTTACAATAAATATTTTAAATTGGATGCCAATTTAAAGCAAGTAAATCTACTTATTATAAAGTTTATTTTACTTGATTATAAATAACGTGCTTTTGATTCATTTAGAAATAAATGTGTTGTGCCAGAGATTTAGCTCATTGGTTCCAGTGCCTGCCTCGCAAGCGCAAGGCCCTGAGTTCCATCCCAGTAACCACATACAATGCTGAGCGTGGTGACTCACGCCCACCAGCAATCAATACCACATACCACAGTGTCGGGCATGGTGGCTCACGCCTGTAATCCCAGCACTCAGAAAGCAGGAGCAGGATTGCTGAGTTCAAGGCTTGCCTGGGCTACATAGGGAGCTCAGGGCCAGCCTCAACTACAAAGTAAAACCCTGTCTCCAAAAAAAAAGTCTTAATTCTTAAAATTACCTTCATATATTAATATGATGGTACATTATGGATTAGATAAGATAAAGAATCTCCTTATCATACAACTTTCCACCTGTGGTTCTATTGAAACAACTTAGGAGAAAGTCTTCACATAGGTAGGTTCTTTTTTTTTTTTTTTTCGTAGTACCAGTGATGGGACTTGGACCCTTGTGCTTGCAAGGTAGGTGTGGTACCACTTGAGCTAAATCCCCAGCCCTTAGTCTGTACATAGGTAAAGGAATCTGCTGACTCTGAGAAGGTCTTTGATTTCCAGGTTATCCTTTAGCTATCTTCAAAAGGTACTTCAATGTTTACATTTTCCTACAAAGAAAAGAATATAGTAATGCATATATTATGACTAAATGAGGATTTGACACAGTGTGATTTATAATACCTATGGTTTAGCATCCCCTTTTCTATGTACACAACACAGTGACATATATGTATATACACATAACTATGCAATGTGCCTATACAGAGTATGCATGTAACTATACACAGAAATGAGATAAAACAATGGGTGACTCATATATGCTCATTGGATATATAATTTCTATGTAGACTCTATGCATATGCACAATATGCAGATATATATGAATATAAAAAGATATAATACGATGAAAGGGATCGGAATATGTCATCCTAAACTATTCCTGTTTGGCAAAACAAACAAACAAACAACAATAACAAGAAACTTCCCAAAGGAATTTTTAACTTTTTTTTGCTTTTGAGACAGGGTCTCGCTTTGTAGTTCAGGCTGGCCCTGAGCTCACTATGGTGCCCAAGTAAGCCGCCGCGAACTCAGCAATCCTCCTGTCCCTGCCTCCCGAGTGCTGGGATTACAGGCGTGAGACACCATGCCCGGCACTGTGGTATGCGGTGTTGATTGTTGGTGGGCGTGTCTCCACGCCCAGCATTATATGTGGTTACCAGGGATCGAACTTAGGACCTTGCGCTTGCGAGGCAGGCGCCAGAACCACTGAGCTAACCCTCCTGCCCGGAATTTTTAACTTTTCAATATGCTAATAATATATGAGTTTCTACAACCAAAGACAGAAAGCAAGCTTTAACAAATTCATTCTATCTTTTTCTCTTGTAATCTCTAAGATCATTTGGAGAACTCGATTTCAGGAGAGACAATTTCAGAAAATGCTGTGGTATGCTAACAGTCCTTTGTGATCCACGAAGTATTATAAGTTCTCATTTTCAGGTAAGTCACTAGCTGGAGAAATGATAAATCAAAAGTAGGTACACATGTGAAAACCTTGAGGCTCACATGCATAAACATCTGATAGTTTTTAAGCTCTCACTCAGAAGCACCAAGAGAGAAACAGTGTGCTATTGGTGGTACTGGAATAGTCTTGGAGGTCAATTCAGACAGTGGAAACACAAAAATTATGGTACAACATAAGGTCATCATGAGAAGGAGCCAGTGAAAGGGGAGAAGGTGTGGGAGAGAAACAATAGATAGAGGTGGTTTGAACAAACCTTATTCCAGATTGTGGACAGGTGTGGTTATGGACAGATATGGAAGGCACTGTCAAACTTAGATACTAATATAGGTTTTATATATATATATTGGAAATTTTAAATACTTACTGTCAAACTTCTTTTAAGAATTCACAGTGCAGACAAGGAGACAAAAGTTCATTTTGACTATGGATATTGAACGAAGAACCAAACTAAAAGAATCAGAGAGATTTGTGTATAAATAAACCAGTAGTTTTTGCCTTCCACTTCATACCATCATAACCTGGGACAGCACATGAAGGGACCAATGGCCGGCTCCAAATGGACTGAATCAGAATATGAAAAGTTGGGGCCAAGATAGGCACTAGGGGAGAGCAGACAACAGTTTTACAAGATACTATCCAGACAGAAAGCCACTCCATGATTACCAGTTCCCAACAAGGAATACAGCCGGTTATAAGTTCATTTAATTTATTCCACAAGATTTTACCTAGTTATACATTTCTTTTATTCTCTTACCAAACTGCCAAAAGCAATTTTTCTGCTGATAAGAATTGCCATGAGTCTCACACAGCATCTCTATGGGTCCTTCTCACCCTGAGATGGGCTGCATGTGGAATTTGTCCTCAGAGTGTTCTGCTATGTTTATGCCATGTGTGAAGAATCAAACTCACTGTAAAATAGTTTCAGTTCTATTTGAGACACTGTTAGATTTTCTTTTCTTTTATTCAGATGATCAAATTTCAGCTAAAAGCATTTGCAAGAAATTCTGGATTTTGAGTATATTTGGGTGTAGTCGGTGTTGTCTTAAGAAAATAAGACACATTTCTTTCAGAGACATGATCCCTTTGGACCCTTCACTTAAAGGTTTCACAATGACTAATTCATTATATATTCTAATGAGATTCATAGGGCTCATTTTGTTGCTTCCTGAGACATTGATCCTTCTTTGTGACTTCACATTCCTCCAATGAGCTCTCTCCAGTGAAAAGATTGTTTTACCTCTTAATCAATCTAAGAAGTGGTGAGGCTTCCAATAGTTGAAGGCAGTATAACAGATGATTGTACTATGATTACAGTTTTACAGGCATCATCTAGATGAATTTGGGTGCACTGGTTCCAGAAGATGAAAAAATAAACTTTTCAGTCATTTTAGCAGACAATCGTAGTTGAATCTTTTTTTTTAGTACAATGATTATAACACAACCAGGGGATAACAATCCAAAGCTACAGCAAAATTTTCAATAAGAGAATTTGTTTTTCCATTTCAAGTACATGAAAACTTTGGTTAGATAGGATATGATTATTCCTATATGCACCAATTGAGATTACTTAAATTTTACACTAGGCTTTTTTATTCGTCTCCTAACTACTACATAGCAAATATTTCTCTTTGGGAAAATGGGGGGAAGAATGACAGTATGAATACTACTAAGATTTTTTAAAATTCCTATTTGATATTAACATAAATTAACTGAAAGACTCATTTCTTTGATAACCTGATAGTTATTTTTTATTATTGTTGTTACTATTATTTTTGAGACAGGGTCTCGCTTTGTAGTTCAGGCTGGTCCTGAGTTTACTATGTGGCCCAGGCAAGCCTCGAACTTAGCAATGCTCCTGTCTCTGCTTCTTGAGTGCTGCAATTATGGCATGAGCCAACATGCCTGGCATTGTGGTATGTGGTACTGATTGCTGGTGGGTGTGAGTTACCACACCCAGTATTATTGTATGTGGTTAATGAAGATGTAACCAGGGATTTTGCACTTGCAAAGCAGACACCAGAACCACTGAGCTAAATATCCGGCCCAATCTGATAATTCTTAAATAACCAAGAGAGCACACAGGAGGTCCATTTTTCTGTTAGAATCATCTATGCATCCCTGGCTTCTTTGATGAAAGCGAACATTTTCCTCTTTAATAAAAAATTATATTCAGGGCCAGAGATTTACCTCAGTGGTTCCAGCACCTGCCTCACAAGCTCAAGGTCCTGAGTTCGATCCTGGTAACCACATACAATGCTGGGCATGGTGACTCATCCCCACCAGCAATCAATACGACATACCACGGTTGTGGGTGTGGTGGCTCATGCCTGTAATCCCAGCACTCGGGAGGCAGAGGCAGGAGGATTGCTGAGTTTGAGGCATGCCTGGGCTACACAGTGAGCTCAGGGCCAGCCTGAACTACAAAGCGAGACCCTGTCAAAAAAAAAAAAAAGTTATATTTAGCCAAACTATTTAAAAAATGTTTGTTTAAACATTTAAAATAATACTTCTATCATGATGTGTATATAAAATGCACCAATAAAAATAAATTTTAAAAAATAAAATTATCCTTCTGTTTTTCTTTCTGCTTTACCCAAGGCATGTATCTTGCCTAACTAAATAAATCTAAGAATTAAGTACCTGTGATGATTAGTAATAAACATCTTTCTTTTAACAAAAATAAACATAAAGGAGAGAGAAAGAAGCAGGTTGATCCAAATATATTCCATTTTTCATTAAGAAGTAATATAATTGAATAATTGTATTCAGGTACACTTATTAAGAAGCTTTGATGTATATGGTACCATTTTACCTCCTCATTTCAGGGCAATGAACAAAACTTTTGTCTTTGTAAAACTTATATTCTGCCACAGTCTTCTAAATTTAAGATAAAAGAATTGAAGATAAAAAAATCTTAAATATATGTTAAAATATATATCTTAAAATATATCTTGCAAGAATTGTTACATCTAAAATTGTGATTCTTATATCATAAATGATAATAGTATTAATGATGGCCAGTGCTTCTTTGGTACCAAAGGACATGAGTTGCTTTTGAATTCCAGCAATTTATTACATAGGTCTTGTGAATTTGGTATTTTTACTCTATGCTTGATTTATCTTTCATATGAGGCAGTTTTGTGGTTTCCATTGTGTTCTTTCTTACTACTATCTGTCTGGAGAAGGAAGTAAAGAGATAGTTAAGGAGTGGTGATTATTTATGTGGTAAATGGTGTTACCTGGGCAGCCTGGTTTTAAACCAATTCCACTATTTATCTAAAAGTAAACCTCATCCCTTTCTTCCTACTATAAAAGAAAGCACTTCCCCATGCTGTTTTAGTCACCATTCTAACTTACATTATTATTTTCCGCAGTGACATTAATTTAGGTCATGTAACATGAAAAGTAGTGTACCTGCATTTTAAGCTTGTCATTTTGCACCTTCTGGTCTGTTACCACATTCTAAGAATTCTCAATTATGATTCCCAATACCTTGCATTTTTCTAGACTTTCTTGTTATAAAATTTCCTTCTCTTTAATTTTCTTAAGTTATGTTTCATAAATTTGTGGTGCATTTGGTCCAATACGTAAATCTTTTGGAATTTCTATTTATTATTCTTTAAAAAAATCTTTCCTCCTGACTCCACTTGCAGATTTCCTTCTCCTTTGCTGTTGAGTAAGACAAAATAGGAGCTTTTTCCACTGTTTCTCTTTATTTCCAGCTATGACCCACAGTCTGGTATCCGACAGATTTACTTGAATTATGATGTTTTCTCTAGAGGTACCTGTTGTCTCCCAATTTTTACAACCCTAATTCACAAAATCATTAAACTCCATCTTCTACTTTTTACTCCCTTAATAATTATTCTTATCTATTTTTTCTTTAGTCCTTATATCCATCAGAACTTTAAGGATTTTCTTTGACAGATGTCTTGTTTGTATTTGTTGCTAGTTGCTTATGTTCAAATACTATTTGAACATCGACCTTTCTACTATTATTTAACATTCTGCTTTTGACAGTATCATCCAACTTGAGAGCTCCAAGTTCTGCTTTTAACTGCATTTTTCCTAAATCTATGTTTTGAAGCCTTGATCTCTTGTTCATTTTTAAATAGCTCAGTTTAATCATTCTGCCAGCTCCATTATCATAGCTCAGAGGTGGCCTCAATGCTTCGTTTCCTCTTTACTAAATTTTGAACCATTAGTTTTTTCAATTCAATTCCACTCCCAATCCTTTCAGCTGTATATTTTCCATGCTTCCTGTTTTTGTGATTTCTCTTCTGTTCCCAGTTTTCATGAACTATGTGCCACAGATACTGTAATCGTTTCCTATTTACTGTATTTATTTCTAGTCTTGCATTTTCTACTTTCAAACTTATACATTTTCCTTGGAAAGTAGAGTGGAACTGACAATTTTTTCATGAAATGCCTGTCTTGGCTTCTCTTACATCAGTGGTGGCATTCATACTATCCGGACTGGCATTTAAAGCTCTTCCTTGTCAGGCCCCTGTAAACCTTCCTTGTCAGTTAGCGTCTGTCATCAATTCTTCCACTACCTCTCCTTAAAGAGATTATCTAACTTTCCTATTTCGCTGACCTCTTTGGCTTATTTTCTCATGCAGTGATGTCCTCAGTTCTCCTCCTCATTCTTTTTTTTTTAATTGAATTCTTTATTGGTACAATTTATATACATCTCAAAATCACATATAACATTGGGAAATTTGTACCAGTATATGCCACAAGTTAATTCTCATTTTTACCCATATCCCTACCCACTCCCCCCTCCTCCCCCCTTATACATGCTCTTTTATTTTCTTTCTGTATCATATTTATTCCTTCCCC
>PVIC010028586.1:0-23103 GCA_004025085.1 Thryonomys swinderianus
TATGGTACCTAAGGGTAGTGCCAAGTGAGAACTGTGCATGGGCCTGCCTGGTCTAACTTTGGGTCCTTGTGAGCCACCATAGCAAAGAACACACTGGATAAGAGTTGGTATATCTCTGCGGTGCCAGCTTTTGAACACTTTAAGTCTCTTGCATGGATGATGGGAGCCCATTTGAGAAGTCTCCCTGTGCCTACTGGGAGCAGCTCTGCATGAACAACAGATTAGATTGCCCAGTAAGCTCACTGAGGTTGAGCATAGGTTGGCCTCCTGAGTACAGTGTTTACTCAAGAAAGATTGTCTTTTTGCCTTTGTGAAGAGTTGGGAGTAGATTGATTCCAGGTCCTTTTAATGGATCTTACATAATTAATCCCAGGAAGCTGGATACTGGATTTCAAAACAAGAATTTTGGAGAGTTATCGTTGGCTTTGAAGTAGTGTCATAACTGGTGACAAAAACAAGTAATGATTCATCACACCTATAGATTGGGTGGTAGGAGGGTGATCAGCCAGCTGATCTACAGAGGGCCAGATAGTAACTATTTAAGGTTTCAGATCACATAGTGCATTCACATTCAGAAATCCCTGCTATTGGTGCACAAAAGTATCCACAAAATTATGGAAATGAATCAGAATGACAATATTCCAGTGAAATATTAATTATGGACATAGAAGTCATAATAGTTTTCATATTCTATGAAGTATCATTTTTGTTTTGATTTTTAAAAAATGTCTTTATAACTCATCTTTTCTCAGAGGCCACCAAACACATGTAACAGTCTGGGCTTGAGGTTTTTAATTTGCTGATCCCTTGTCTAGATGATCTCAGAATGTCAGGGATCTGGGATGTAAAGGTCTGCTATCATGTGGCATCCCTGGAGTGGTGACTTCCTCCTAGAGGCAGGAAGAGGACTTCAGTTTCATGAAGTGCATCTTGCTGAAGTCCATCTTGCTGAAGTCTATCTTGTTGAGGGTGTTTCCCTGGATCTCCCTCTGATAGAAGAGCCAAGAATGTTTTATGCTTCCTGGAGAAATTAGATTCTGAGCTGGCCCTCTAAGTAGGAGCCCACAAACTGCCTTCTCAGCTACCTCCATTGTTTTCACCTCTGTATTTTGCTGAGGGTCTGTTCATCTGTCTTCATTTGCCAAGAAGGATCAAGCTATCCTGTAATATAATCCCCAGCTTTGCTAAGACTTTTTGAGGCCAAGCTTCCTGGTACTTTGAGTTACCTTGATGGACTGTTAATGCTTTCCTTAGTCGTTGGTTGAGCACTCTGTGCCAGCCCTGTGCTGTCAGCTGTGGATATCTGTATGCTCTGTTGTCTAATAATCAATATCAGGGATGATTGCAGACAAGAATATTCCCTTAGTGAATAATTAAAATGAATCTGTCCCCGACTGAGTGCTGTCTTCTGTTTTAACCTTTTCTCAGCTTTTATCTCATCAATGAAGTTTCTCACATCAGAACAAGGGGGCAGAAAATGGTTTGATCTCTGTGTAACAAAGAAGAAATGAAAAAGGAAAGAGGTCGAGTAATTTTCCTGCATAAGTCTGAGACAGAAAGATTATCCACAGTGAAGATCTGCAACTTGTTCAGGCCTCCATCTATTTATATGAAATCTTTATTCTCTTCTGGAATATATAAATATATATATATATATATATATATATATATACACACACACACACACACACACATAAATATGTATATATATGTATATATATGTATATATATTTACTATATATATATATATTTATACACACACACACTCATACATACATGCATGTGGTAGATTTAACTGGCTGCATTTACAACTATAGTGCTTGTATACCAAGACCTAGAATTGGACTGAGGATTGTAAAATATAAGTAGGGTGAAAAAATTTGGCTTCAGAAAGAATAACTATTATTAGCAAAAGTGTGCTATCATAGGTGAATAATGCATCAAGCATAGCACCTTTTAATATAAATATAAAAAATTTGTGTACAATATACAGTGGAAGTCTTTTCTGAATTTAAAAAGCCGTTTAATTCAACCCAGTGAGATGACCCCAAATTGAAGCACATTTAGAAAACCTCTGTTGGAGTACAGGGGTCATTTAAAGCTTAAAGAACAAAGCTTTATAAGAATATTAAAACATTTACTTGCTCAAGCAATTCTACCAAAATTGGGAGAGACAAGAACTAAAATGGAAGATTAATATCATTAGTATATAAAATCATATGAAATATTTTGAACACTTAAAAGATCTATGGACTGAATATCTGTGTCCTCCCTATATTCATAAGTGAAGACATAGAAGGTTAGTGTTTGAGGATAATTAGTCAAGAGGTTGAGATATTCATGAAAGGGATCAGTACCCTTAGAAAATGTCAGAAAGTTTCCTGTCCTCCACATCAGGACAGGACAAGAATTGAATTGGGCGATCTGTAATCTAAAAGATCTTCATAAGAACCTAACCATGAACTTGGCTCCATTTCTATATCTATGAAAAGTAAATTAAAGCATATTCAAATAAAACAAACTTCTATTGTTTATCAGCCCACCTAGGGTATTTGTTACAGACAAGACAACTTCCAAGAAAGAGAAAAGAGCACATGAAATGCAATTTATAGAAGAAACATGGTAAAAATGAGATGATGCAAAAAGTTTCCAAATTAAAATGAGAAATAACTTTATTGGACTGAATTAATAATGATTAAAATAATAAACTCATCAAAACCATAATGAAAGTGTACTGAACAACTGGAGAATAGGCCAAAATAATAGTGACATCACTGGTTCATAGAAAGTATGAAGGGAAATAGGGTCACTGTTCCACTATTGATGAGAATATTAAATGTTACAGCCACTCTGGAAAATGGTCTGACATTTCTTCATCAAAATAAGTCTGTAATTAGTCTATGACCCAGAATTTGTGCTCTCAGATGTTTATCTTGAAGAAATGAAAATCCTTCTCTCACACACACACACACACACACACACACACACACACACAAACACAGTGTCCATAGTAGTTTTGTCCATAATAGTTCCAAAAACAAGCCAGTTGTAATTCAGAGATTGGGTACGTTCACAGGCAAATGCATGGTGCTATGGCCATAGGTCCAGACATAATTTAGGAAGGGAATGGTTAAACAAATTGGGTAGAGTTTTGCCATGGATTAATTACCCAGAAAGAACAAAGGAACACATAATTGATACTTGGAACTCAGTGAAAACATTTCTAAAGAAGTTTTACTCAATAAAAATGGGAAGCCTATATGTTGATATACTGCATGATTGAATTTGTATGACATTTGTAAAATAATAAAGAATGCAGAAGAGATTAGTTGTGACCTGGAATGAAAGAGGAAGGTGAGAGTGGCAGTGAAGATCAGCATGAAGAATCTCTGGGGTGATGCTGATGCGCCTTTCCTTCATGCTATGCATGTCTACATCCTGGTGGTGATATTGTACTAAAGTTTTCTAAATGGTGCCATTGGAGTACACTGGATAAACCGTACATAGGATTTATCTGCATTTTTTTAAGAACTGTTTGTAAATCTACAATTACCTCAAAAAGATTTCATTTAAAAAGTCGTGAAAATTAGATGTAATGATATCTGCTTCTTGC
This sequence comes from Thryonomys swinderianus, assembly GCA_004025085.1. NCBI lineage: Eukaryota > Metazoa > Chordata > Mammalia > Rodentia > Thryonomyidae > Thryonomys > Thryonomys swinderianus. Next base: position 3,614 of record PVIC010028586.1, read on the forward strand.
TTATTCAATGAATGTGGGAGATATAAATATTTTCTTTATTTGCCTTAGCTGTTTTATTTTAGTACTTTATATTAAGGAGACACTTGAACCCCTTAGTAAAGATTTCCGTGCATACAAATATGTCTAATAATACATCTTTTAGAAGAGTAGAAATTTTGAAATGGGGAAAAAAATCTATCAAATAAGAAGTGTTTAGTTTACATTATATGAATTCCATGAATCTTAGTGGAGAAATTAAGTTCGGGATTTTGGAAAAATTAAGCTCAGGTCGGCAGCAAGGCCTAGTACAGTTGTTAGTCTCTTCAACTTCAGTCTATGGGGCCAAGACCTCATGACATGGACTGTGTACAGTGTGACCTTGGGCTCATTAATATCTCTGTGTAAATACCTCTTTTTGAAATATAATCAAGTAGTTATGAGGACCATAGGGGCCTAAAGGTTAAAAAAAGAAAAAGTCACTTAGACTGGCACTCAGTAAATATTAACAGAAATTTTCCATATTTTAGGGGTTATTTCCGAAAACTTCCTGAGAATATTTATTTATTTATTTATTTATTTATTTATTTATTTATTTGAGACAGGGGCTCACTTTGTAGTTCAGGCTGGCCCTGAGCTCACTATGTAGCCCAGGCAAGCCGCCATGAACTCAGCAATCCTCCTGTCTCTGCCTCCCGAGTGCTGGGATTACAGGCGTGAACCACCACGCCCGGCACTGTGGTATGTGGTATTGACTGCTGGTGGGCGTGAGTCACCACGCCCAACATTCTATGTGGTTACTGGGATGGAACTCAGGACCTTGAGTTTGTGAGGCAGGCACCGGAACCACTGAGCTAAATCTCCAGCCTGAGAATATATTATCCTTACAATTAAGAAAAGCACTAAGAGAAAAAGTTATTATGGAAAAAAATCAGGCATTAAAATAGAAATACAGATCTATGTTGATGATAAACTAGTGTTTCTCAAATGGTTTGTGATACAGATTCAGTACACTTAGAAAGGAAAATGTTTTAGACAGGGCATGCATGCATATAGTGTTCTGCACATCAAGTCTGTGCAACTTTTGGATTTCTTAGGGCTGCTTGATTGCAGTAGCCTCCCAGTCCAATAACTTCACCATCTGTCCTGCCCACCTTGGGCCTGTTGGCCTTGATAGCCCTACTACTGTACAGTCCACCCCTCCCCGCATTTCCAGTTGCCCACTGTTTTCTCCAAGGTCATCTAATGTGTAAGTCTCATTTTCTTCAGGCAAACTTCCTGCCACCAATTCTATCATGCTCTGATTTCTCTTTTGAAGTCCTTTCTGCATTCAGTTTCACTCCAAATGTTTTAGTACTTTACATTTACCATAGGGATGCTAACTTATGGTACTGCTTTTCTGCACAATGCTGCCAGTGAACACTTCCTATATATTTAACCATAACAAGCTTGTGGTCAAGCTTGTTTTGATACATCTTTCGTGTGACCCAGGAAGAGTTACTAGGAAATGAAGTGTCAAGCTACCTATGCCAGCTTAGTGTCTTTGATTAAAGAGAGAGGTCTGCTTCATAAGGAGCCAACTTACTGGGGGACACAAAAATGACAAAAATGCCAGTTCTCTATCAGAATAATCATGTGGAATAAGGTAATATTGGATGAGACATCTTAAGATCTGAATTTTGAGTAGTGAAAAATTCTTATTAAAAGCAGCTAGGAAATCTAGGCCTTTCGAAGAGTTCACTTATGCATTATCTACACCAGGGTGTCAAAGTGCAGCTCAACCAGGAATAGGGGAATGAAATAAAATATTCCCTTATAAACCAAACCATTTGTTTATTTACATGAAATTCTGTATAATCTTATGTACAGGATTTTGCTGAAATAAGTGTATTTCTGTACTTTCACTTTCAGTGATGCAATCATTGGTATTGCTGTGGGATTTTCTTGCAGAGATAGGACACCAAGGCCCTCTTCCCAGGAAGCAGCTTTATTCATGCCATCACTGACTCAGAGGATTTGTATCCAAAGGCTGAGTGCTGAACATAGAGTAGTTGCACTATTTTAAAAAACTGAATTCTTTATTGGCATATTTTATGTACACATCATGATCACATTCAATATTGGGAACTTGTAGTGGTATATGACAACTTAATTCTCATTTGTTTACATTCCCCCATAATTAAGATTTTTACACAGTGAAGAATGATTTATTTTAATTTCTCTTCCTAGTAGGAAAAGCCCGAACTCCAGGAAGTTTATTTCAGTATCTTTATTCATCCTCTCTGTTATTGGTGTATAATATAGCATCATTTATATATTAATAAAATTGTTTTCTTCCTCTTCCATTAAAAATATAGAAGACAAATTGCTTACAGCAGTGTTCAAATAATTTTTGTTGGATTAACCATTGATCAGCAGTATTTTTTGTCACTTTGGCTCTATCATCGTTAATCTTTTCTTTGAACTCTAAAATTATTACCGTTATTATGCTGAAAGAAAATCTGGGCCTGTCTCAGACTCAGCGTTCAACTGGGAAAGTGTCTGCTTCCGAGTTTATCCAGTTATCATTAGAGTTTAGTTCTTTGTGGTTCATAGTACAGAAACCTCTAGTTTTTTTTAATACAATTTTTCTGTCTTTGTCTCCTTTATATAGGCATACATGAACATTTTACAGTCTGATTGGGTATGATTTATGTTACAGAGTTGCATCAGAACTATCATTAGCGCACAGAGGTTGATATTGCTACATTGTAAAATGTTGTTGCCCTGACATGTTGGAAGGGGCCCTACCACATTCCTCCTTTGATGCTTCCGGCCTCATGACCACATACTCGTTTGGCTCAAAGAGCATCTTCCTAGTTTAGAGGTTTATATTGTCATAACATACTTATACTCTTCTTTCAACCATAATCTCCATGAGGCTGGATACAGAATACATTAGCAAGGGAACAGGCAAAGCAGCATCAAGCAGGTTCCCCAAATACCTATGAGGATTTCAAATCCCCCAGAGTTGAAAACCATCCTCCAAATAGACCTTTCCCATCTGGGTTGGAACACAAGCAATTTTCCTTATTTGATCTGCAGTGTCCTCTGTGATCTTCCTCTCATCATCTGTTTGTAGGCACAAGTAATTTGGATTAAAATTTCCACAAATGTCTTCCTTAGAAGCAAGCAGATAATGTGAGGCCAAGCAATTTTGATGATAATAGTGTGCCTTTTGGTCTGTTATTTGGCTAACAAGTTAAGAGCTCCAGAAATTTCATTAGTTATAACTCCTATAATTTCATAGTTATAACACCTTGCAGTCTAAGTATGTGGGTTAGCCTAAAATAGGAGTATAGTCACCCCAGGACCCATCTTGTGCCCAGGTGGCAGATCCATAATCCTGAATTATATGTTCAGGGAAACAGTCATCATCTTTCCAGTTGCCAATAGGCAGCATATGTCATTTCCTATGGGTCCCCCACTCTGAGCATTTAGATGCTCAGATGTTCACCCTGGAAACTGGGAGTAGAAAGAAAGACAGGCAGATCATTCCTAATACATAAGACCCTGACTAGTTTTGCAGAAGTACAGCATATGCAGTGCTTCCACAGATCCAGTAGAGTCCATCTGGATCCAGCCTTCAGTGTATGCGTCAGTGTTGTCCCAGTCCCCCCTTAAATGAGAAATGTTGAACAGTGTTTGAATGTTTGGTTCAGGGTAGTCAGGGAACCCCCACCACTTCCAGGTTGTTTATCTGTAGGACCTTTGACCTTACAGCCTCCCTACAAAGGCTCCTTAGAGAGGCTATAGGCTCCCTATAAAGACATTTAACTCTCCTCCCAACTGGGCAAGACAGTTGGTTCCGATTATGGCAATCTTGAGAAGCCAACCCCCTAAAGTAGAGCTAAGGTACCCTGTGCCAGTATAAAGTTCATAGGGATCAAACACTCTAGCTTCCTATGGCCCTTGATCCTCCATGTTGATTCCCCCAAATCTATAGCAGGAAAAGACTTTCAGAGTCTCTGCTAAGGCTATGGCAGAGGCAGGGCCAGACACCCAAATATACTTAAGGACATTGGGTGGTACTGTATTACAGATAGTCATGAAATGGAAGCAGTCCATACGTGTCACCAGTCAGTGGTGTTCTCAGGATTCTACCATGTCTAGATTAGTCAGACTCCAAAATGGGCTGGCCCCTTTCATTGGTATTCCTGAAGGGGCAGTCTGCTTCTTCTGAATCATCAGCTTAGATGGTGCTGTGAGTCAAGAATGCATTCCCAATCTTAAGACGCTGGCTTTACTCTGCTGTCATGGATCCAGGGTACGATCTCGTCCACCTTTACTGCAATAGGGGTGGACAGGATAATAGTGAATGAGCAATTACTTTTAGACCAGAGTGAGCTCTTAGAAATATTGACCAAGTTGAGCTGTATCTATAATAATCTGTTGTAGGTTCATTATAAATTGCCTAGTCAGAACTTTCTGAAATTACCAGTTAGCATAGACGTTGCTTGCAATAAACTAACACCAGTAAAAGATCAAGACAGAAAAACCTCTTTTTATAAATTTATAGCCAGAAAGAGTCAAGAAAGAGCAGTGGAGAGCTTTCAAGTTTTGCCTTTTTATTTTTTAATTTACCTTTGGGAAAAAAAATCAACTTCTAATTTAACTATAGTTAATGTGGACTGATAGATCACATATCAAAGAAGCCGTGTGTGCCCCCACATGGTGGGAGGCACTAGGCTCTTCTCCGCTCCAGCTTCCTACCTTTTTGTTAACCAACAGAAAAAAGTTACAAGGCCCCGAGTTGTCCCCTCTTTATATTTAGCCCAGATTTTGATTTAAAGTTATTTTTCTATAATTTTGGTTATATTTTTCCTTCTTTGTCCTTTGGTCTCAGATTATTACAGTTTTAAATTTGACTGGCTGTCAACAGATTTTCAAATAACCTCAAATTAGTAGTCTTATTTTAACACCCACAGAAAGCAGAAAAAGAGCAAGTTAACGCTGTAATTGTAGTTTAAGGTTGTACAATCTCTTATGAATTTTAAGCATATTAATTGAACAAAAAATACCAACTTAATTTGGAAGCTAAAAGTGAATTTATCAGTTAGTTAAGAGTTGTAATAATGGGCTCTTACTGAGGCTTGAGGTTGCCTCTCCCACACAGAATGAAGATTTTATGATTGACTCCCTGTTTTAATTGGGGCATGGGAAGTTGCACCTTTCTAATTTTCTCCTGAACTGAGGGGAAGGGTGAAGTTTTCCCCCTCGCAGAGCTTTGGCTGTGGCACCAGGAGCTGAGTTCTCCCCTGCAGGTGTCAGGTCTAGCTGAGGTGGAGCCATCAGTCCACAGTGTTGGGTTGAAGGCTGGGGGCAGGGAACCCAGTGTATTCCATGTGCGGGAGGGAACCACAGGTGAATTCTGTATTTTCTTGTTATGTCTCTCAGTTTTTAGAGGAAAGAAAACAACTGGTCCCTGTTGCCAACATAGGGCAAATCTATCATTATCTGAGACCCAGTCTTTTAGTAGCAAATTCAATAAACAATAAACACATTTCATTCTCATCTAATGTGAACTTTGACTGGAAGATGGATGCTGTGAGGGTGAGGACTGTGGCCAAATGAAACAACAATCCTTTGTCATGTTAGCTTTCTCTTTGTTTCTCATCTGTAGGTTGTTACCTCAAGTCCTTAACATCAGTCCAAGTGAACTATTAGGGTTATTTCGTTCCCTGAGTCCTTTGATTCCCTGAGTCTCTTAACTGAGAAGCACATTTATTCACCATTCTGTTTGTCCCAAAAGCCTAAGGCTCAATCTCCTATGTCCTGAAATAACTTGTCAGTAGTTAATGTAAGGAAATTAATCAGGGTGGCCGGGATCTCCTACAACAACCCTGAATACTTGGCTAGTTATATACTTACCAAACAAGCCTTCACTGGCCCATCCCACCCCAAATGAGAGTCAATCAATGTCACAGAAGATATTGAGCTTTTTGGGTGTTTGCTGAACACCATAGTCACCTCCTTTCCCTTTTTAAAGTTCTGTAACATACACTCTAGGGAAGTGTACTCTGCTTTCCACCTATTTCCTTCCCCTAACAGACAAGTTTCATCCAAGAAAGTGAGGGAAGATGGAAGGGGGAGGGTTTTAACTCAAAGGGCCGCACACTGACTTCTGTCTCTTGGCCATTGTCTTTCTGGAGATATTTTACAGACCTTTTCACATTGGTGGAGCTCCTTGGGGGCCTATCATCGCCCTTGCCCTTATGAAGGGCAGCACGGAATCTTGGATCAGGGTCCCACACTTGAGTGAAAGGTTTTACAAATTTGGTTTTCCCCGTTTAATAGTTGTCTTTATGAAAGTCACAGATGTGGAGAATAAAAGAATCTAGACAGAAAAGCACACACACCATGCTCTTACGGAGAGTTTAAGCACGGTAAGGATAATAGCTACATTAGAGTCAAGGAAGTATTTAGGAAGAAGATGTCATTTAAAAACTGAGAACGTTGCTGGAAATATTATGTAGCACAACTTGGGAGATAGTTAACCAGGTTTCACGTACTACTGCAAGTCCTGAAAGTGCTTCTTTAAAATTTAAAATTTATTAAATTATTCCTCAATAAAATGATTTTTTTAAATAAATTAAATCTTCTGGACACTGCAGTATTGATTATGCCCAAAGTAGGCTGTGAGCAGTGCTGGCTGTAAAGAGTAACCTCACAATTGACTTGTTTATACAAGTGAGTCTGCCAAAGCCTGTGTGCTGAGTAACTCACACCCGAATTCCATTCCATTTAACCATTCTTAAGTAGAACAAGAAGATTCTAACTACACCCATGTATTTTGTCTCTGTTCCTAATCAAAAGTGCTTTGTCTTTTTCCTTTACAAGCCTTGTCTCCATTAGTTTCCATAAGTTATACAGTTGCACATCCTCGCATGTAGTCCTGCTCTCGCGCATAACTTGCCTTTACTGCAGTTGATGACTAATAAAAATCAGTGGCTAGGATGGACCTGCACTCTTGCTCCCCACTTTCTGTCTCTCTTAGTTCTGTCTTTTACCCCCCAACACACACAGCTTGTGGCATACACTGAGCAGGAGATGGAAGCCTTCTGGTGAGGTTTCCATGCTAATGGGTTCCCAGTAACAACACCTAAAGCTATCCCTTCGTAGGAATGTGAGTGTGGAAGAAGAACTTTTCTCTGTAAGGGGAAGTAAGTATTAAGCTTCCTTGCCTACAGTACAGAAATGTGTGCTTGATAAGGACCACTGGCATTTTGAAGGTAATCACTGCAGGAGCTAAAAGTGCACTTCAACATCCACATAAAACAGGTCAGGAAGTTCAGAAGCAAAGCAGAACAAATGGAAATGTAAGGAACAGTGAGTCAAATCAATACTTCAGTTGTTATCCTAGGTGAGAATAAGTTGAATGGTCTTGTGAAAAGCAGCCATGATTACATTTGTTAACAAAACAGTCTTATTTACAGAATATAATAGAATGGAGGCAGATTGGTAGCAAAAACAAATGAAAGATTGAAAGGTCAAAGAAGAGGTCAAAAGAAAGAGGTCAAAGAAAGGTCAAAAAAGAGACCTGTGAAAAGTATAAAAGGTATAATTTATACGAAAATATCAGCGTGATGCTTACATTTACTGAACAGAGAAATTACATATATACATGTATTTATGTGATATATAATCTAGATATGTTTTAAGTTACTGCTTTTCAATTTTTACCTATCAAAATACGCTTTTAACATTAAGTTATAATAAATAAATATATAACCTTCTATTATCTTTTGGTAAAATTTTGATAACATTCAATGGTGTAATTTATATCAAGTGAAACCTAAGTTCAGCTAAATTTATTTTAGTTAAAAATTACATATGTTTAGCTTTACAGAAATAACGATTTTTTTTTTTTTGCAAAAAATGAGCACTTTATTTTGGAAACATTCTTGGTGTGATTCATAACTGTAACAATTGTCACATAGCTTTCTCAGCTGAGCATGTGTAGAGGGAAAAGAGACGTTCTCCAGAGGTCACTGAAGCCCTCCAGCCCTTCTCCCTAGAAAGACTAGAAGGAAGATCTGAGTTTTCAAGTAGCCAGGAAGACTGTATTGTTTTGTGGTCTAAGTTTCCTGTGTGCTAGTGAAAAATTAGTAAACTGCAACTGTGAAGTTTTGGCGTTTACAGAGTATATAGCTAGACTCTTATTTCCATTGTGGTAGACACAAAAATCTCCCGCAGTCATCATCAAATTTTCACTTCAAATATTCTATATTTAGCTCATAATCCATTTCTGCCTCAAGTGATGTCTTACTGCAAAAGAAACAAAATATTAAAATACAGTAGCTAAGAATCATATTAAGTATATAATGAATATAAAATTGTGCACAAAATATTTTTTGCTGTGACAAAGCGTACTATACCTTCTTTTGTTGGTGCAAAGTCAACTGAAATTTCACAGAGTAAAGGTGTATGGGGTCCATCTGCTTGGATCTTGTTTGCTTTTAATGGAGCATGCTGTCTTTCTGTGGACTCGTACATGAACGATTTTAAGTAAATGACCATGTACAGGTCTGAAGTCCTAAAAGGTCAATGTAGATCAGCAACCTTTCATATGCACAACAGATTTCCCCCAGCCCCAGAAGTTCCAAGAGGCTTAACCAACTCAGAATGCACTTTAATTAACCTGACAGCAGGAAGGCTCTGTTTACAGAGTTCCACAGAGAGGAGTTGCTCACAAAGTAACATCGGTGATCCTAAGTGTAATTAATGGGTCAATGTATGTGGTTTGCTTTGTATTTTTAATGTGATCTTTAAAATGTTTAAAAACCCAAATCTGAAGTAGAAAATTGAGGTCAGAAATATCTCTAAAGAATCATTAAAATTTTAGAGAAGCTTAAAACTACTGACGTAGGAAATCTTCTTCATTGTCAGACTCTTTCAATCTGTTTTAACTGAGTAATGATTGTTCCTACCCATATGAATGTAGTGTCAAGTGAATTTCAGGGAACATGTGATGAACATTGATGGAATCAGGTGACCTCATGAGTCCTGTGGAGAAAGTTATCTTAGGTGCAATCACAAGAGAAGGTGAGACTTCGTCTTCTTATAGAAAATTACCCTTAGTGCTTTGCAGATTTATAAAATAATGAGTTTCTTTTTGTCAGTATTTCACAATTCAGACTATAGTCACTCATTTCTCTCTCTCTCTCTCTCTCTCTCTTTCTCTCTCTCTCTCACACACACACACACAATTATTTGACAGTCTATTTTTAAGAATAAATTCCCACAAGAAGATAGAAAGTATGTGAGAAAAGTATCACTTCCTTGTTTAGAAAAGCTTTTTGAAGTATGATTGATAAAAACGTGCACATTTCACAATTTGATGAGTTTTGATACATGTATAAATCCACAGAACCACTGCCAGCATCAAGGTAATGAATACATTTATCACTTCCTAAAGTTTTGCTATGTCTTTTGGTAATCTCTCTTTTCTATTCTTCTTTGATATTGATTTTGTCTACCAAAATCCTTATAGGTTGCCTTTTAAAGGCTCATGTGTGTTCTCTTCAGATTCTGTAAGATTTTTTAACAGAATTCCAAGAGCAAATATTCTTGCCTTTTTTTCTGAGCAAGAAGAAAAGCATTCAGCCTTCAGCTATTAAGTATTATGCAAATTTGAGGTTATCAACAGATGCACTTTATTAAGTGAAGCAAGTTCTCTTGTGCTCCTACTTTACTGAGAATGTTAGAAATAGAAGTTGAATTCTGTTAATTGTTTTCTTCTACATCGGTCAAGAAAGTCCTCTAATCTTTCCCACTTATTTGTCTAATATGGTGTCATACTTCAATTTTTCCAGTGCTAAACCAATGTTGACTTCCTAAGATAAACTTTATTTGCCGATGAGTTGTACTTTCTGTGTATTCATGCCATCTTTATATGTGCTTATTTATTTTAGGGGGGCTTTTAAAACCTTTTCTTTGTATTTGTGATTTGTAGTAATTTGATTATAACATGTAACATATTTTCCTATTTATTTCTTAGCTACTGGGCTATGATAGTTTAAACTACCCTACTCTGGATTTTCATTAAACTTTGAAAATCTTCAGTTTTTATGGCTTAAGTAAATTTAATCTGAATCCTCTCTTTCCTCTCTTTAGACATTTCCTTCATACATGTATTAGGGTCCTCAAAGATGTTCTACAGCTCACAGATGCTGTTTTTGTAAATATGTATTTTCTTCTATTAATTTAATTCCTTCATTGTTTCTACTTCTGTGTGTCAAAGTCTATATGTTTCTTTGTGGAGGTAAAATCTGCTGCTAATTCTATCCAGTGCAAGTTTTCTCTTTTTTGTAGATTTCATCTTTACATCCTGCTACACACACATTCACACACGTGCACACACACACACACACACACACACACACACACACACCTTATTTCTAACAAAATATCCAGCACCTAAAATGAAAGGAAGAAAGGTTTATTTTGGCTTACTGTTTGTAGAAGTTTCAGTCCATAATCAGCTGGTCCAAGGCAGAAGGACATGGCAGAGCAGACCAGGAAGCAACAGCACCCAACCAGCAGGAGACACAGCAGCAAGAAATGGCAGCAGCCCTCTTTTTGTCACGTATATTCTATCTGTGCTTCCCACACTTAGGGCCGGTGACACACCTAGCCTAGGGTACCCTTAAATCACAGCATCACGCTGTTAATCCCAGAATCCTAGTTTACCTGAGATCTACTTGGCTGAAGACCCCTACCTATGACCATGTGAGTGAGACTTAGGGGAGACATCTAGATGAAAGCCATAATACATGCGTGTGTGCATGCATGCACATGCATGCACACATGCGCACACACACACACACATACACACAGAGCTGACCACTCAGCAATACTCACATAGATGTTTCTGCTTATTTAGCTTTCTACTTTCTGGCCATTTGTCCTATGAACTCTAACTGGACTAAACTTCTAACACTTCTACCTCTGTCTTTTCAATTAAAGGCTCTACTTGGCCTCATTCTGTCTGTCTTTCCTGTGTCATGGCCTGGTAACCCTCCAGGCCAGGGGGAAATCAATGGGCTGACCTTGTTTGTGTCCTGTCTTTCAGGGATCACAGTGTTTTATTGCCTGATATTATTTTTCTTACTGCTCCTATGTTTTGGCTTTCTAATAATCTCAGGTGGCAGCAAAATAACAATATAATAGTCTCTATTTTTCTGTCTTCTCTTTACACTAGAGTCAAGGTTCTAAGTCACTTTGAATTTTTTTGAGACAAGTTAGTTTGGGAAATTTGGCCAAACTATGTGAGATAGTGAAATTTAATTTGTGCTTTAAAATTTATCACTGGAGTAGAAGATTGGACACAATTAATTACACCACCCAGTTGTGGAAAATTTTTATAACATGAATAAATATTGAACACACACAAATGTATTTGAAAAAATAAATAGTTGAAATATCTGTCTATAATCCCTTACCTCACCTCTCTGGTACTCCATTTCTTTACAATGTGATATTTCAGAATTTATCACCAGGAGCTAGAATCTGTTCTGATGACTCTTCAGTGAAAAGTGATCTCATTTGGTTTGGCTAATACCATGTAGCAGTGACGATGCCAGAGCTAATTCTGTAGCTGGACCTCAAGTTGCCTGGCACAGTTTTCTCTCTTCTTCTCCCTGTGTCCCTTTCCTGCACCGGAGACTGCAGGGCTGGACTAGCTTGATAAAGTTTTAGAATTCAGGTGGTGGTGAGGGCAGTAACTAACACTCAGGACTGACCAGTGAGACCGCAATAGATTCCAACTGATTATAGACATCTGCCCATTTCAAATAAACAGATACACTCAAGTTGACCCATGGAATCATGAGCTAGTTGATGATGTTTGTTTTAAACTGCTTTAATTTGGAGTGGTTTACTATGCTGTAATAGTTAAATGACACTGTATATTTACAAACATCTGCAAGACTTCAATCAACATTATCTATCATTAAATATATTGGTTCAGGGGAAATAGTATTCCATAGCCATACTAACACTTTCACTTAAATTCTAAGTCTTTTTTTTTTTTTTTTTTTTGAGATAGGGTCTCACTTTGTAGTTCAGGCTGGCTCTGAGCTCACTATGTACCCAAGGCAAGCCTCAAACTCAGCCATCCTCCTGTCTCTGCCTCCCGAGTGCTGGGATTACAGGCGTGAGCCACCACGCCCGGCACTGTGGTATGTGGTATTGATTGCTGGTGGGCGTGAGTCTCCACGCCCAGCATTGTATGTGGTTACCGGGGATCGAACTCAGGACCTTGCGCTTGCGAGGTAGGCACCGGAACCACTAAGCTAACCCTCTGGCCCCTTAAATTCTGAGTCTTTAATACACTGGTAAAATTTCATCATCTTAAGCAAAAATTTTAAAGAAATGTAAAATTGTATTTATAAGCTAATGTCCTTTTAAAGTAATAGGTAAGGATTTTTGTGCAGGATTTACTGTCATCCATAGTTAGATACAGTTTACTTAAGAACAAATATGATATATGAGGATTTTGAAATTTCAAAAGTTACTTAAACCATTTCACCTTTTTTCATAGATATGTATTGTTAAATTCTTGACTTCTAAGTGCAGTTTTATTTGCTTTAAAAAGCTTAAATTCATGTTTGTTATACATGCTTCATTTTAAGTAGATATAAAATTTGATTTGTGCAAATTGCTTGGATATATTTCTATTAAGAAATTCAATCAAAAAATCTGAAAACCCTTGGCAAAGCTATGAAATTATCAGACTGGTGTAATGTGCTGGATTGGGACTGGAGTTCTGCAGATGTATCTATATGCAGATATTTATATATCTATATGTATCGATCTATATCTGTATATATCTTATTTATCCATGGCAAATCCTTCCAAGAGAGAGCAACTCTAGCAACTGCAGAATGTATCATAGTTTGAGCACTTGTCAATCTGGTGGGTTTTCTACAAAAAGATTGAATTATCAAATTTTTGTTCAGGATAACATGAAATATTTGTAAGAGAACACTAAACCTATTAAATTTATCTACCGTTTTGAGAATATAAGAGGCAAAGAACATGTTTGCTTGTAAAGTATGGATGGATAGCATAAAATCTTTTGAAAGAATAACAGTGAACCTTCAGGGATGTTGGTTAGGATGTTGGTTAGGCAATATTGTAGACCTTGATCCAAGGATCCAGGGGAGATGCATAGGTACACATTCAGTGAGACTTGAGATCCAGGGACTTGACTGTATCTGTTATTCCCAAAGTTTTTAAAGGATAGAGTTCATGAAAATAGGGTATGTTGAGCCTGGAAAGTGATAAAAAACAAACAAACAAAAAAACCCACCAGTATCACAGATGAAGCACCCCAAGCTAAAAATCTGAGATTAAGTATACTGCGAAATCAGAAACTTTTTAAGAAAAAAATTCATTCCATTAAACTTTAAGCATAAAATTATTAAAATACACTATGAAGTTATTTTCAAGCCAGGTATAAAAGGCACATATGAGACATAAATGAATTTTATGTTTATATCTGTACCACTCCCAGGATATTTTATTATATATAAGAAATATTTCAAGATCTGAAAAAAATAAAACACTTCTTGTTTCAAGCACTTCAGGTCAGAATGTTCAACTGTACAGTGACAGTGAATATTTTAGAACTTTCAATGATAAGAAACAGTCTGATGTAGCATATGTGCCATTACAAGTGAAAAAATAATGTATGGCAAAGCCTTACTTTTTTATCTTTAATAAGATTAATCATATAACAGCTGATGTTATGAATAAATTTACTGTATATAGGAACAATTTAGTAGAACCTGGAATTCCAGAATTATTGCTTTATATTTCAAGTGGACATCACAGGGGGCCATTATGTTTTCCATAAATATCTCATTGCTATAGTCAGAGAGGATCTATCATAGGACCCAGGAAACCATACCCCACTGGCCAAATTTAAGATGCCACATGTTCTTTAAAAGAGTATATTTTAACACTGCCAAACTCTATTCACTTAATATTGACCTGGTTGCTTTCACACTAGAAATGTCATGCTGAGTGATTGTGACACTGACCACATGGCAAAGAAAAATTAAAATATCTACTACATAGTCCTTCATTGAAAGCATTTGTTGACTTCTGATCTGTAAGAAGGACCAACTGTAATTATGACTGTGTACAAATATATGTGTGTAGTAAGGTGTAGATAATTATGTGCATATCACGATGTACATACATGCCAATGTGGAATCTTGTCTCACAAATATCTTTGCATTCTTTACAGCAGTTCTGTGATGTAAATGTTACTTTATCCCTGTTTCAGCAGCATAAACAATTATGGACCAGAAATTTGGAGAGGCCTTGAATCTGGTCCTGGTGGATAGGAATGCTGAGGCATTAGATGGGGCTCTACTTGCATCGTTGCTATTAAGTGGTCTCTAAATTGTGCTCCTCTTCCTTTTCCACTTTATTGCAACTTTAAGAAAACCTGGTTAAAAGTTACAGCCTAGCCACTGTGTGTTCTCAGGAAACAGAGTAGGGCCAAAATATCAGGGGGTTGACTCTATCTTAGATTTCTACAGTTGATGGCAACTAGGAGAGGTGGCTAATGTTCAAGCATGGGGAATATTCTCTGAGGAATTATAGGAAAAGGAAACTTGAGAAGAGCAAACTGCAGGAATATGAAGCTGTTGGCCATCCTTGATACAATATCATTGAAAAGCACAAGGAGCTTGGGGTCTTGAGGGGAGGATAGAAGTAGTCACTTCGAAGTGGAAGCCCACCAGCATGTTGGATTGGAGCTCTATCTAATAATTCCTGAACCCTTATTCAGAGCATTCCATCATGGTTCATAAAGTGCTATAAATAATAACTGCTATTTGGCATAAAGGATGATTTCCTATACAAGCAAAATTTTATCTGTATTTCTCTTCAACTAAAATATGTTGAATATATAAAAATATTAATGCTATTGCCTGGAAGTGGCGATTTGTGATTGGAAATAACATTGCTTAATTCTTCACTTAGTTATGTGATTTTGTGTGTCATTTGAATCACTACACACATTCTATTTCCTTTGTAGAAAAAAAACACTATAATTTTATAATCAAGAGCAGTAGGCTTAGAGAATTTCAACGAATCATGTTGCCCATTAATCCAGACCTACTGTGGGGATGTCAAATGGAAAAATTGAACGTTAATGCTATCAGGAAATTGAAATAGAAAGAAGCCAGAATCCTTTTGTAAAATTTAAGAAATATAAAACTGCAAGTTGAACACAGAATTCATCTGGTGAATAATTTGACAAGACATACTGGTTTCTTCTAGGCCCAGAATCTACAGGCAATAAGCCCAAAATGGACAGGACTCAAATGTAAAGAATGAGACAAATACAACCATGGTATCACCTTTCAGGTTTATGTGTCATAATGGAAGAAATAGTAATGCAAGTTAGTAATAGGATATGTCAATGTTTTTCATCTTTAAATGCCACCAGCAGTTAGGAAATAATTTCAGCCACAGCTCCCATGGACACTATGCATACTGTCAATGAGGAAGGGAGAATTTGTTGCCTATTGTAAATCTGTTGCCTATTGTAAATCTTTTGCCTATTGTAATCTGTTGCCTATTGTAAATCTTTGGTGCTGGGTTAATCCAGGAGTATAAGAATCCTTAAAAAGGTACTTAAATAGAGTCCAACTCAATGAGGGTCATGCTGTGTGAATTGCCAAGGAACGTCATTTTTATTTGGAGGGGATTGTGACTGAGAGGTGTATCATGTATGTTCTGGATACTGAGAGTTAACCTTTCATACCTCCTGGTAGAGTTCTTGCAAGGTGAGAGTAACAATTAGCAGGAAAGTGTTGGGCCAAGAGTATTTATTAACCAACCATCATGTGCTAGACATGTGCTAAGTAATTTGTTCTGATATTTAACTTATTCCTCATATTTCAGCAATTAGGGTTAATTATTGCATATTTTATAGATAAACCTAAAGGGAAGATAGGTTAAAAACTTGGACCAGGGGCCGGAGATTTAGCTCAGTGGTTCCAGCACCTGCCTCACAAGTGCAAGGCCCTGAGTTCGATCCCGGTAACCACATACAACGCTGGGTGTGGTGACTCATGCCCACCAGCAATCAATACCACATACCACGGTGCCAGGCATGGTGGCTCACGCCTGTCATTCCAGCACTCGGGAGGTAGAGGCAGGAGGATGGCTGAGTTCCAGGCTTGCCTGGGCTACATAGTGAGCTGAGGGCCACCCTGAACTACAAAGCGAGACCCTGTCTTAAAAGAAAAAAAAAAAAAACTTGCACCAGGAAAGATAACTAATAAATATAGAATATTTTAATATTAGTCTTTCTGATTTTATTGACCTTTAAGTAGTATGATATTCTCTACAAAATGAATACAACACTTACTACTTAGATAAGTAAACTTTTAACTAATATATTTTATATTTATTTGTAAAGTGCTTGTGAGAACATCCTTAATTAAAAATTCCATTATGAATTTATAAGTTGCACATGATAAAGCTTAGACATAATGGAAATGTACAATAAGAAAATGTGGTCATTTTCAACAATTGTTTTCTATGCTATTTTATATTACTACTGTTATATATCATTTACTTTATGGATAATATCAAATAAATATTTTTGCAAACAATAAGGTTGAACGTACCTATGTTTGCTGAGTCATATGGTAAATTTATGCTTAATTACATAAAAAACCCTAGCAATATCCAAAGTGGAGGTACTATGTCATTCATCCACAAGTAATATATGAAGTGTTATCAAAAATATGGTAAATATGTACACTTTTAAAAAATTATTAATTTAGTACACAGTGAAAGAGCTAGGTCTAGCTTTAGTTTTTGGCAGGTTAAAGCCCAATTTTTTCCAGCACCATTTGTTAAAGAGAAGGTCTTCCCTCCATTGAGAATGTTTGGCTTCTTTGTCAAAGTTAAGGTGGCTTAGTGTCTCTGGAGTTGTTTCTGGATCTTCTAATCTATTCCACTGGTCCTCGGGTCTGTTACTTTGCCAGTACCATGCAGTTTTTATCACAGTGGCTTTATAGTACTGTTTTAAGATGGGGATTGTAATACCCCTGCAATGTCTTGGTTGCTTAGAATTGCTTTTGCTATTCTAGGTCTCTTTGGTTCCAGATGAATTTTTGGATTATTTTCTCTATTCCCCTGCTGGGAATATACCAAAAGGAATTCAGAGAATCATATTGTAAAGTCATATGTACACCCATGTTCATAGCAGCTCAGTTTGTGATAGCCCAATGTTGGAAACAACCCAGATGCCCATCAACTGGAGACTGGATAAAGAAGATGTATTTTTTTAATAAAATGGAGTATTACTCTGCTGTAAAGAATGACAAGTTTCATTCATTTATGTGCAAATAGATACACCTTGAGGACACATGAATAAGTGAAACAAATAGATCACACATATGTAAATACCATATTTTTTCTTTGGTATGAGAACCTATAGATGTAAATGAATGCTAGAATGTATGATAGATTTTGTAAAATAGGAAATATTCAAAGGGAACATGGTGGGGGAACGTAATGAGGAGAAAGAATAAATATGATTGAGAAAAAAAGAAATAGCATGTATATAAGGGGCAGGGGGTTGTAGGTGGGTAGGGATATGGGTAAAAATGAGAATTAACTAGTGTCATATACTGGTACAAACTCCCCAATGTTGCGTGTGATTGTGAACTGTATATAAAACATACTAATAAAGAATTCAATTGAAAAAAAATATTAAAAGACACATTGCCATTAATGGCCCTCAAGAAGGGTTTCCCCTTGCTTCAAATATACTTTATTCCACCATTTTTTGTAACATTTACAAGAAGTTCTGGAAGTTCTCATCCATTAGTGCCTTCAGTTGCACTGTTGTAGCTGCTCCATGTCCAAATCAATTCAAAAGATGTAAATTTGAAGGTCATTTTGACTTTGGGGAAGAGCCAGAAGTTGCACTGTGCCCGGTTTGGTAGTGAGTAAGTTGAATGAGGACACATAGTAATGTTCCTACGAGCTTGCCTTTCCATTGGATATGACCTGCATGCTTCACAAAGACATTCATGAAAGAATATTTCTAGAACTCCTTCAGGAATTAGCAAGAGGACCAAGGATCTAGTTCAGTGGTTCCAGAGCCTGCCTTACAAGCCCAATGTCATGAGTTTGATCCTTAGTACAAAAAAAAGGAAAAGAAAAAGAAAGCAGCAGTAATGATGGGGCTACTGTACTCAGTGTAGGAAAAATATTTTGAGGGGAATTAATGGGAATGTGCCTTACTGTAATGAGTTTTAACATTTAAATATTAATAGCTTATTTCAAATATCTCTCATATGTGAAATCCAGTTGCTCTCTATAGCTACCACCATGGGACACTGTCACTGAAATAGTTCTAGGCAATCTGATGTGTGTGCAATGCTAGGTATGACAATGTGGCTTTAACTTGTATTTCCAGAATGAGTAATAAATTTATGTACTTTTCCTTACATTTAAGGGCCTTATGTATAGCATTTTGTGAAATAACCTTACTGGAATTTTGTTCACTTGTATTGGCTTTTTACTCTTATTGATCTATTATAACATTCATATTTTCTAAATAAAATTTATTTTATTTGTTTTGTGTAAATGTGCAACCACTTTCTTGCTTACTTTTCATTCTCTTGGGCATTTGATGGCAAAAGTTTCTCATTTTAATTAATTCCCATTCATCTTTATTCTTTGGGACGTAGAGATTGAATCCAGGGCTTTGCCCAGTTTACTGCTGAGCTACACTCCTAGGCTATCCATCTGTTTTGTTGTAGTCAGTGCTTCTATGTGTGCATGTAATTATGGCTAGAGGCTTTATTATTTACCATTTGTATGATCACCCAGAATTCATTTTTCTGTAGATGGTAATAGGAAAATATCTATATGTTGCCTTATATTTAATCAACCCAGTGCCAGTAATGGAAAACGAAACATTTTCTGCCTACTACTGTGAGCTCTCAGTTTTATCATAACTCTGCTGTTGATATGAATGGTTCTGTTTTTGCATCCTAAATTCTATTACTTTCATCTCTTTCTGTTCTTCAGACCTACTCTGACTTGATGTTTCTGCTTGTCAGAAGGTAGCATAAACCTTCATATCCAAAAGGTTCATCCATCAGACTGTTTTGTTTCCTCTCAGAACTAACCGCTTGCTCTAGTGTTCTGTAAATTTTAGTATGAACTTAATTTTCCCCACAGTCTGGCAGTTTTGAAGAGATTTCACTGGATCTATAGATTACTTGTGAAGAGTGCTGAATTAAGATTTTAAAACGTGTTGTCTTTCAATACAAGAAAAGAGGATCTACTTAAAATTTTTCTTTCATTTCTTCAGATTTCTTCCTACACAAAGGTTGTACAAGTCTGTTATTAGATTTTTAACAGGTATTTGCATTTTATGCTGCTGTAACTTTTCTTTCTTCCTTCCTTCCTTCATTTCCTTC